>BCLH01002849.1:0-34491 GCA_001602315.1 Zoysia pacifica
GTGGATTGCTAACCAAAATTAGATTGGTTGATATTGCAAATATGAACATCTTCAAGAAGTTATCTATAGGGGTCTTCAATCTAACATCTACATGAGCCGGCTTAATATGTCAATTCCTCCTGTTTTGTTTTGTTGACATTGGTTATTACCAATTTACATTAACCAAAGTCCATAAAAAACCAGTGGAGCATTTTTACAGGAAACTATAGCTGGCCAACTGGGCCGGGCCAAATGGGCTGGTCGAGGCGCAATACTTTTGGTCTGGCTCGAGTACAGCTCGGCATGACGGCCAGATGAGCCGGGTCGGCCCGAGGCACGACCCGAGCCGTGCCTGGGCCTGGTCGCAAGCCCGTTGGGGCGGCCCGAGCACAACCTGTTTAGACCTAACCGATCAGGCCCTTCTCAGGCCCGTTTAGCCGGGTCGGCTCAGCCTGTCTGGCCTGTTTATTATTTTATTGAAATTTAACATTAAAATATATGTAATTTGACTTATTTATGTTTAAAATTTATATTTTCTACATTATATAATTAATTTTTCCGTAATATCTCAAAAAAATAAAATTTATTTTTTTCACGTGCTTCGGCTCGACCCGGCCCGACGGGCCCGAAAGCACGGCTCGACCCGTCTAAAATCACTCGGGTCGTGCCTGGGCCTGAGGGGTCAGCCCACGGGCCAGTACGGCCCGACCCGATGAACTAAGCGGCCGTGCCGAGCCTTCTCAGAGTCGGCCCGAGCCCGAGTGGGCCCGTGCTGTGCCAGCCCGGCTCGGCCCGTTGGCCAGGTATACAGGAAACTAGCATAATAGCATTCGAACTACATGTAACTAATTTAAAATCTCAAAGTTTGCTACGAGATTTATTTATATTTAATGTCCATAATACCTTCCAAAAGGATTCAAAAATCCTTGGTGGGTTGATTAGAACAGCAACTGCCATCATCCCTGGATAATACTTTTGAATTATGTGCAACGATTCTCGGGTCAAGGAGAATGGTGTACTTGATATTGCCCAACCGTGGAGATCAGTTATCCAAACAACATTCTCTTCTAGGGCATCCTTCGAGGTCAGGACAAGATTTTCCAGCATATAAACTAGATATTTTATACATTCCTTCTCTGAAGTCCTGCTCTGTTAAAAATGATCGAACAGTAAACAACGATGCTAAAAACAAATTACAGATTAAGTTCAGCACATTAAGACTAGATGATTACATTTTTTTTTCTGGATTGGTAAGATTTATATTTTTCTGAAACATTAATTAAATTGTAGATGAGATTTTTGTATACTCTTTCTATGTTAAATATACTATATAACTCATTCAGAACTTTACTAATATTATTTCCAATATGAAGTTATTACCGGCAACAATAGACATTCTAGAATACAAATTTGACTAACAATTTATAAGCTAAACCAAATGTAACATCATATCGTCAAGTTATTTCTTAAAATACTAATAGTAACAGAAAATAGTTCAACTTTAGGTCTCATCTATGTCATTGTCTTCTCTTTTTGGAGCCAATAAAATTTATGGTGTAAGCTATGAATTACATAATTTTAATCAACACCATTAGCGCGAATTCAAATGGGAAAAATTCACCTTTATTGTCGGCAGTGTCACGAAGATTGATCTTCCCTTTTTATCCAAGTATTCAGCAATATACGCTCTCTTAGCCTCATTCTCACTATCAGCGATATCCTCCTAACATTGAAATGCTCTTATCAGTTATAGGAAAGTATACAATATACTCCCTCCGATTTTAAATTATTAAAATCGTTGACTTTCAACATCAACTTTCACCATTTGTTTTATTCAAAAAATTTATTTCTATGTGTAAAATTATTAGCCGAGATTTAAATTTCATCGATGATAAAGCAAATAATAATAAAATATTACATGTTTGAACAAATTTTTTAAATAAAATGAGTGATCAAAGTTGATATAAAAAATTAACGGTGTCACTATTTTAAAACCGGAGGGAGTAACTTGCATGCAAATCCTTAAAAATGGAACACGGCAAGTGGGGAAAAAAAAAGACGAACAAAAGGTGAACAGGGCATGCGTTTCTGTCAAGAGTCACTGACCCAACGAATTTTCTCTGGCTGGTATTGACGTCTCCATTTGGCAGCTTCTTTCAGACTTTTGACGGCCTGCGTCGCGCTCCAATTTCTCGCCCTGAGGAACCTCCGGATGGTGGCGTCGGACAGGAAACCTGGCATCTCCGTCATCAGATCTCCCAGGAGCTCGCGCACCTCATTTATCTGAACGCCCATATACACGGTGTCAATAAGCATTCGAGAACAAGCATATATATGTGAAACATACAGGACCTAAGTTGGTGCTGAAAACATTAGCCAAATTTTATTGAAGTCGACTCTCCGTTCGTAGTACAACTCCTTCCTCCAATTGATATTTTGCCAAATCAACTTGACACATACTCTCTCCATTAATTTTAAATTTATTATCACCGGCCGGTTGGATTGAATTTGAACTAACCGGGGAAAACAATATTAGAGTAAGTATTTGCACGTCTTAGCCGTAGCACCATCCAGTTTCAAATGTACCACTCGTGTCTTAGGACAGTGGCATACATATATATTCTATAGAATGCTACATCTGTCATAGGATAACTTTGCATCTAGAAGATTTCACTCATATATACATTTTTAATTCATGATTTCTGTAGATTTAATCTAATTTAATAATATAAAATTATATATTATAAAAAATATTTTTTAATGATGAATTTAAAAGCAAGCTAAAGTTAGATGGCATAAAACTTGACGTAAACTTCTTTTTGGCGATGATAGTAACTGGATAACACAGTTATGAAACACCGTAACATTCTGCCATACCTTTCCCTGCTGTTCTTCTGAAGACGCCAGTAGTTTTTTCTGCGACGGTTCACTCGTGCTACTTCTAAACAGAAGACTCATTGCTTACTGCAATTGGTTCTGGTGGCTCCTAGTAAGCGTTACCCGACCCCTCCTTTTATATATGCAGCTTTATTACTGTAAGTTAACAATTCTTGTTATCTCCATTCCTGGATATATACTACAGGGCATGTGCAACACTGCAAGTTGAAGTTCGGGTAGCAGCTGGTTGTTGCCATAGTCAGCCATAAAAGATTTAGACGCAGACCTGGCATGACCGTAGGATTGAATGCGTTCAACACTGCCCACATATCGCACCTACGCCGTTGACGGCCTACGTGGTCGCCCCATGCTTCAGTTCGTTCTTCATCTTCTCCGGTTTTATTCCTCAGCAGTTGGCTGTTGAGCGCTGAAGGGAGAGGTCTGAGAAGGAGCAAATTCGTCAAGCTAGAGTCGACCTGTTGTCGAGTAGCATTCCGCAGTCAGGCTAAACGTATGAATTTTACAGAAATATTATAATAATCAGTTCAATTTTACAAAAATAGGAATAATTTCTCTGTTGGAGCTTAATTATCACGAGAGGATTTGCAGGAAACGGTCGTTTTCAGTCGATTGAGCTCACCATGCTATGCGCAGCATATGGGCTTGGACAGTTTGTTAGTAATATTGACTGGATGGAGACGGGTGGTCATCCGAGAATTAAATTGTTGCGGAATGTAGGTGCAGGCATGTTTGTACATGGGTCGCAATTTGTTAACGAATGTGACTGATGCTACACCAGCAAATAAAATGGGACAACGCTGGTGATAAGTGCTGTCACAGTGCTCCCTATGTCCCTATTGTTTCGACCTTTCTGACAGAAAACCACAAAAAAGATGTGTATCTGTCTTTTTCAATTTTAAAATATCGATACCGTTGATTTCTAATATTGTATTAGATCATTTATTTTATAAAAATATAATAGATAAAATATCTTTATTATAATTTAACTTTTTTAATAAGACAAATGCAAAAAAAATGATGTAATAAGTTAATGCGTCAATATTTTTAAACCCGAATGGTAAGTATTAAACATTCGCGATGGGAGGGGAGTAGTTGTCGAGGCCATTAACACTGGGATGGCCTACATTTTTCTTTTTGAGCCTTAAGATGGCCTACTTAGGAAGGTTGGCCTGGTCGCGGGTACGGATGAAAAAGGATGAGAAAATCCCGTTCCGACCGGCCTTCGTATATAGTAAACAGGAACGAAAACGAGAAAATTAAAATGGGATACGGGATCAAGCCTTTCACGCGGCCACCCGATGCCCGCCGTCCGACGCCACAAGCCGCCACCCGTCAGCCTTCCACGCGGACGCCCGACGCCACAAGCCGCCCGCCCAATGTAACCTTGTTGATTGTCATGGCTCATGTAATGGGTATGTTTACGAGACTGTAAGACCAACTTATTATCATGCTGTATTTTTTAACGTTTGAGATTTTGAACTTGTCATAATTTATTTTATGGATGATCTATGGTATAAGATTAGAGATTTACCATAGATGCTATGCTAATGTATTTGTGTGCTGATTGATATTGGGTACTACTTTTATAATTGTGATTTTCTCGATTTAAGTTACCGGTTCTCGACCGATATATTACTATTTGAATTGTTTTGTTTTTGAGTTACCGATATTTTTTTTGATCGTTTCGTTACCAGGTTTTTTATTTTTGTTTTCGTCTGATAAAATAATTGTGAAAACAGAAACAGTACGTGTGTTTTTGCGACCTTTAGCGTCCGTTTTCATCTCTGGTCGCGGGCGTTGTTGCGAGGTTAGGCGGTAAATAGCTTAAATGGGCTGCGGCAGAAATGGAACCCAAGCATCGGAGGAAGGGGCTGTTATACATATTCTAACGGGCTTGTGCACCTACATGGCCCATACATCGCGGCTTTGGTTCAACAACTGACGTTACTGGCCAACTGGTTCTCTAGGATTTTGTTTATTAATAACATTATTTTTTATTAAAGTCATAAAAATAACATGCTGATTATATATTTTTTATAAAAATAGCTCTTGGAGACGGAGACAGGCAACCAATGTAGCATTAAACGCCAATGTGGCAGACAGTTTGCAACCACATGCTACCCCCTCAACGGGTGATAGGTAACAGAGGGTGGTAGATGCATCTCTAAAACACAGCACTGTTTTGATGGGCATTGTAGTAAGGCAAACCCCCGTGCCTTTTGTCCTATAATTTTATCCACTTATTCAATTACCAATGTTCATTATACTCTCTTCGGTTTTAAATTATTAACACTGTTGACTTGTAACATTACCGTTGATTTGCAATATCAACTTTGACCACTCATTTTATTCAAAAAATTTATTCAAATGTGTAAAATTTTATTACTATTTGATTTATTATTAAATGAATTTAAATCACGACTAATAATTTTACATATTAGTATAAATTTTTTAAATAAGACAAATAGTCAAAGTTAATGTTACAAGTCAACGGTATCAATAATTCAAAATCAGAGGGAGTAGATTAAATTTCGCACCATCTTTCCTTTTGTTAATTTCCTCATAACATAACCAGAAAGGACTACACGGGGAGCAAGCGTAGTACGAGGTTCCACTGATCAAGTACAGGGCCAGGAAGATGCTAACACCACGCCCCCCCCCCCCAGCACACACGCACACAAAAGCAAGCCCGGTGCATTTCGTCCTGTAATTTTATCAGCTTTTAATATCACCATCACTGTGTATGGTTCTGTTTGCGCGTTAGATTTATACTCATCTATTATGTGGAATGCACCCTGTACATTGGAAAGTGGTAGTTTAGTTGATCGTGTTATGTATACACCAGAAATATTCGTTGTATTATTATTATTTCACCTTATTGCTGACAATACAAACGAGAAGGTAATTACATCAACGTTCAGTTTTTGGACCGGCCAGGCATGGGCTTTCCCTTCAGGAAATGCCGAAACAACAGGAGCGCCTGTCGTGGGCGGTGGAGAGGAACCTCATGTCCCGCTCCATGAACGGTCACCAAGGTCAGGCCCTCGTACACTTGACTCCATCCGCCAACCTATTCAAAGGTCATGTGTAAATAGTATCACAGAAATGTGGCAGTGTTGCTATACCGGCCGTCAGATGATGTAGTAACGTAATGAAGGAAATATGCGGTGAATAATATGTAAACATGCTAAATTGATATAATTCATTAGCACAATGTAATCCCTTTTATCATAGACTATGTCGCTAAATAAGAACTTTAATTAAGAAACATTCATTCATATATATGCAGGTGCAGGTTGAGGTGAATGAAGCAAGCTGCTGACCTGATCGTTGTCATACCATGGGTACCAGTTGGTAGTAGTTGGAAGGCCAAGAGCGCCAATGGAGTACCTTGTTGCCGTCAGTGGAATTATTTGATCCGTATCACCACTGGAGAAAAAAATTAATGGACATTCTCTCTTAGGTTTTCTAGAGGGTTAAGTAATTGCGTTATAACAATTCGATTTTATTTTTGGAAATGACGGGTCAAGTGGTGGGGAATAATCTGGTGATGATAATGTAAAATATTTAAATTAATGTATTACATGGACGTGTCAGGTACTCTACATCTCGCTTGCTAATTAAGTAGCTCCATCACTTGTACTAGAATTTTCCATATGTCCCAAAGTGTAAACAATATACTAGTATACTACTACATGGCTGCACATACTTGAGCAATGCAAATCAGATTGAAAAAAGGACCTCACCTGAACACCCATATCCTGAGGCCAGCAGCAATAAGCTCCTTGTAGATAGGAAGCATGGATTTTGGTGCATCATTCCAGTTCATGTTTATGGTGTCGCTGTCATTTATATAGCAAGATACATGAGTACAATCTCAGAATCTGACACTGCATGAACAGTAACAACACTCTCCAATTTGATCTAGACCCAAACCTGCAGCTCGCCCACGTGTAGTTTATGCCGGCGGCGTTGGCGCGGAGAGCCGTCTGCACCTCCGGCCGGTTGTAGTACACCGTCGAGTACCTTTCGACGCAAGGGCCGTACGAACCGGTCATCCATGGCTGCATGTGCACGCTCCAAATCAACACGCGTAGACAACGACGACGACGACGACTAAATGATCAGTGAACCAAAAGGAAAGGCACAGAAAGATGCTCAACAATGCGTGCCTCACAAACAACGTATCATCAGACGCAACCATGCAACAGCCTGTTGATTCCCAGCCATGCAAGACGACCTGGCGTCTTGTTCGAAGAACCATCGATCGAGCTCCGCTTTGCACGGTAACGAAGATCGAGAGCTACTCCTAGTCCTAGCATGGTAGCTGTAGTAACAGTTTGGAGATAGACGCAGTGAGATTTCTAGCTACTCACGTAGTGCCCCTTCCGCATCCTGTTCGTCGCCGGCGCCGACGCCGGCGTCCGGTTGCAAGGGGGCGTGTAGATGCTGTACATGTCGACGTCGCCCTGCTCCGCGGTGGCCGCGTCGAGCGCGTCGAGGCACGCCGGCGACGGGTGCTCGAGGGACTCGTGGATGCAGGACGCCCGCAGCCGCCGGAACGAGGAGTCGGAGACCAGGCCGTGGTTCCACCACGACTCGAACGTGCCGATGTAGTCGTTGTAGTCGTCGATCACGGCGTTCCCGACCTGAAAGTTGAAACAGTCAGCTGATGGCCCTGTCATACTAGAACGAATGTTGCAAGCTTTGGATGGATATGGGATGGCATGAATATATATAAAAGATATATATAGAATTTTAAGCGTGTATATATACCAGGAGGCCTTTCAAGTTTATGACTGGTCTTGACATGCCTTTGTTTCTCCGGTAGATAAGCTGGGATAACTGGAGAACGTAGTGCCCTGCATGCAGTGCAAATTTTGTCACGTTCATGCTAGTATCAGATTATCATTTTATCAATGGATGTGATGAATTCAGCACGAGATAAAAGGAGCTTAAAGTGTTGCATGCCTGCGTAGCTCTCCCCAGCGATGTAGAAATCCCGGTACTTATAGTGAGGGAACTTCTCGAACCACTTCTCCAGGAAGGTGTGCGACTCGTGAGCTGCGACATTTTCGCAAAGCGTTTGTTAGTCACGTACCACACTGCTACTAGGTAATCAGTAACGTGTGCGTCAATGGTTGTGATCGACTCTACCTGTCCTGGCGTCGCCGGAGGTGTAGAGGTCGGAGGTGGTGTTGGTGTAGGAGAACCCGACGCCGGCCGGCGAGTCCAGGAACAGGATGTTCGCCGCTGCAGCACAGCTTCACAATTCAACCTAAGCATAGTACACGTAACAACTGATTATCCAGCAGCAACCAATACCAAGCTTTACATACCCCTGTTCCAGCGGTGCTTGTTGAGGAAGAGCGTCGCGCCGTCGGGCTGGACGCGGAACGCGCCGAGCTCCTCCGACGCGCCGTACGCCACTGACGAGCACCCGGGCCCGCCGTTGAGCCACAGCACGAGCGGCGCCGCCGCCTGCGCCTGATCATCCTTCGGCGGCGCCACCTCCTGCAGCCAGTAGAACAGCGCCCGGCCGGCGCGCGCGTCCACCGTGACGTACCCCGAGTACATCGCGAAGTCCACGGCCGGCTGCCCCGGCAGCCGGCCGACGAGGCGGTCTGCTGCGTAGTCTTGGGCTTGTTGGCTGGTAGACGCCGCCGTCGTTGGCCGGAGGCAGCATGATAGACCTAAGAATGTGAATGTGATCAGTACGGGAGCAACAAGCGAACTCGTCATCCTGGTTAGCTCCCCACTTGCTGCGCCTGAACGGATGTGTGATGCTTCGTACTGGAAGTGTGGAAGTACAGTTATAGTGGAGTTGATGTGATTCAATGGTTTCAAAAGCACACTTTCCTGATGTAGCGTCTTTTATTTAAAAAAATTGCAGTTTATAGAACAAATCTGACTACAAAGGGGGAAAAAAAAAACCATCACCAGGCACCCTAAATTGGATAGTCATAGGAAACTGACGTAGACATTAAAAAGAAACTGTACTAGCTTGCTTGCTAACTCAGCCTTGACTTTGGTCAGCTCAACACAAACAGTCATAGGTCTAAAAGGTACTATAGAGGAGTTCTGAATGTTCAAATAGAATATCACATCTAGTGGTAAGGTTCTATGGTTACGTATTTGGGCTTGTATAAATTAGAAGTAATTTATAAATCTAGTGTGCAGTTGTTCTTTGGAACTAGTTCTTTTTTGCAAAACATAATCAGAGCCAGAAATAAACCATTCGATGATTTTATCCACACTGAGGTTTTAAAAACTTAGCTTTGGCCAATATTTCTATTAGAATCTTTTTGTAAAATTTTTAAAATGTGTGATATTTTTTACGACTCTGTATAGATGCATTTCATATTTATTAACCTATTAGCACAGAGAATATTCTAGTTCCTAATTAAGCGAATGCATTGAAGTTTGATTCCTTTACATGCCATTTTTTTTGAATGAATCATAAAAAGGACCAATAATATACCCTTGCCAGCCTTCATCCATAATTTCTGTTCTCACGGCATTCCTTTGAATCGACCACTAGCTCATTTCTGTTCTTACTCTGCAACGGCGCCATGATGCAGACAGAGATACCGTATATACTTAGTAAGAGTAACAAAATTAAAGTTTGACATACCTTGTGTAGAATGGAAGACGCCATATGTGTATTTATAGGAGTTGTTGGCGTCGAAATTGGATCCGGACTAACACACCACTCGCATGTCCGTGTGCGAAAACGTCGATGCTTCTTCAACGTTGGGTTTGGACAGCACTTAAACAACTCCGCCTCGAGAGGGGCTCCGTCCGAGGAGGATCATCTTAGAGGTGATCCGAGTTTGATCAGCCAACCGAATCGTCTTCGGTCGCTGCCGAGATGAAGGAAAAATAGCAAAAAAGGTCGAGTGAGGGGATTAGAGTTTGGAGAACAACAAAATGTAAAGATAAATAATAGGTTCCATTAAGATGCCCTTCAACCAGCTATAGGCCTCTGTTTTATAGAAGTGGAATGATCTTATCCCGCAGGGCAACTGATCTCTTAAATCAAGAAAGAAATTAGAATCAATTTACTGAAAATCTTCCTAAATCGACACTACCGAAGTGTCCGGTAAAGTGTCGAATACTCCGGTGACTGGAATCTTCGGTAAGATGCCGAAGGTTCTGTCGTGTAATTCTGGCAACCCGAGAGAGCCCACCGAACAGTCCGACATTGTGTCGGACACTCCGGTGAGTTTCATGCCTCAACCCGAGACGGTTTGCCGGACACTACAGTGTGATGTCGGACACTCCGGTGAGATAAGTGCCCCAACCCAAGAGAGCCAACTGGATACTCTGACACTATATTGAACACTCCAATGTGCCAGACATTCCAAACCCGAGAGAGCTTACCGGACACTCCGGTGACTCTGATTTTTGGGTGTTAACATATGTCTCTCTATTTTTTTTAAGTTTCTGCACCATAAAACTCTCTAAGCACCCAAAAACCTCTAAGGGCGCTAGTCCTCCCGACTCATCGGCCCTCATATCATTTTTTTGGCAACGATACTTCATATCAGCCGTTCTCTTCTCTTATGCCTCTTTCCATACACTTAATGATATTTTTTCAAGTATCGGTCGTTAAGAGCCTTAGGTAATGACTCTACTCAGATATCTTCCAATATGTATGCATTCCCGGCAATTACTTTTACTTCTCTATATAGTCCTTCTCAACTAAGAGACTATTTTTTTGAACTTATTGCTTCTTGAGCCTACAGGCAGAATAGTTTTCCACACTAATTCGCCCACTTAAAAAGTTTTAACTTTCACCTTCTTGTTGTAAGCTATAGGAACTCTTGCCTTATCTTTCTCAATTTTTTTTAAGTCACTCAAACGCTTATCGGTGACCTCATCAACATTGTCTAGCATTAAAGTCCTATATTTATCGGTGAATACGTCATTTTGTGTAGCTAATTTTAGAGCTCCTAGATTTATCTCGACGGATAAAACGGCCTCTTGTCCATACACAAGTTCATAAGGTGTTACTTTAGTTGTCTCGTGCCTAGATATTCGATGAGCCCACAAAGCCTCCGATAAAACTTCATGCCACCTCTTGAGATGGCACTCTATCTTTTTCTTAATGAGTTTGATCAACATTTTATTACTAGACTCGATCTGACCATTGGTCTGAGCATAATATAAAGATAAATTGAGTATCCTAATCCTGTAGGATTCGGCAAACTCTTTAACATGACTGAACATAAAGAAAGTATCTTGGTCAATAGTTAAAGTTTACGGTATGCTGAATCTATGAATAATATGCTCGGTAAGGAACTCAATTACCTCTTTGTTCGTCATGTTCTTGAGAGCCACCGCTTCGGTCTATTTGGTGAAGTAATCCGTCGCCACTAACACGAAACGGTGCCCCTTCGAAGACGGAGGATATATTTGCCCTATAAAATCCAATCCCCATCCTCAAATGGCCATGGCTTTATGATGAGGTTCATCGTGTCAGCGGGTACCAATTGAACATTGTCAAACATTTAACACTCCTCGAATCTTTTGTAGTAGCGATAACAATCGGCAATCATGGTTGGCCAATAAAACTCGGTTGATGCGTACCACAAATGTCTTTATGAATATCTCCCATAGCCACTTTGGTCTAATCATCACCCAAATATTTTAATAGCAAATCATCCCCCGTTCGGCGGTATAAGTCACCATCAATCAAATTATACTTGAAAGCCACATGTCAAACTTTTCTATCTACACTTTGGGTTGAACTACGAATATACGAAATTATGGGTGACTTCCAATCAAGCGATTCGGCACTATCACGGTTTGACGTGTTAGTGTCTGAACGATCTAATTCTAGCACCTCAAGCATCGGTCTCTCAATGACTGAAAATTTACCTTTACTATTATTGTAACCCGATGGTTGTTGTGTCAACTCATTAGCTTTACTGTTTTCTAGCCTAGGCACGCGATATATATTGAACTCATCCATCCCTCTAATAATGTCTAGACATTTGTCCAACATAGCATTCAACGATCCGTCGAAGCATTGAAAATTTCCAGTAACTTGTTGCACTACTAATAACAAATCGTCGAATGCTTCTACATATTTAACCTCCATGTATTCTAACATCTCCTAGCCGAACAACAATGCTTCATATTCGACTTGGTTATTTGTGCAATCATACAATAATCGGTTTGAGAATTCAAAGGGTGCATCATGAGGAGAGACCAACACCCCACCAACACTTTGACCCTCTTTGCAAACCAATCCATCAAAATACAATCTCTAAGGGGTAAATATCACATAATTAACATCCAAATCATGCTCTAAATCAATCCGATGTTTTATAATAAAATTAGCAACAATTTGGCCTTTTATGGATTTCAACGATTCATAAGCTAAATTATATTGAATCAATGTATAAACCCATTTAACAAGCCTACCACTAGAAATCGGCCTATGCAACCTATGCTTAATAACATCGGTTTGACAGCAACCGAACAAATGCTCGATAGCAAATAATGTCTTAACTTAGTGCAATATTGATAAAAAAAAATATTGTTTTTTTATGAGTGTACCTTGTTTCCGTATCTACCAACTGTCGGCTCACATATGTGACCAATATTCCTTCCCTTCGATATTTTGTGTCAAAACAGCATCAATCACATCGTACTCCACCGCTATGTAAAGGTAGAAAAGAAGTCCACCCTTGGGCACCCTAAGAACCGGCAGCGAGGACAAGTAATCTTTGATTTTCTCAAAAGCTTTTTGTTATTTTGCCTCCCAAGTGAATTAGGCTTCGTTCTTTAGCCGAAGAATAGGAGTAAATGCATTAATCTTTTTTTGACAAGTTGGATATGAATCGCTTCAAGTAATTCACTTTTTCTAAAAAGCTTTGCAACTCTCTCTTATATGTAGACGCATGCACATTCTTAATTGCCTCTATCTTCTTAGCATATACCTGTATACCCTTTTCATGAATGATAAAGCCTAAAAATTTTTCGGTCGATACACCAAAAGCACATTTGAGTGAGTTTATTTTCAAATCGAAACGACGCATTCGGTCCAAAGCGAGTTGCAAATCGGTCAAATGGGAATCTAAAGTGGCCGATTTGATCATCACATCATCTATGTAAACCTTCACGATGACACCAAGCAAATCTTGAAAGATAAAGTTCATGGCTCTTTAATATGTGGCACCCGCATTTTTTAACCCAAAGGTCATAACAACCCATTCAAATAATCCTACAAAACCGAAACACATAAAAGCAGTTTTAGACATATCCTCTTCGACCATAAAGATTTGATTATATCCCGCATTATCATAAAAAAAACTAATAACTCTATAGCCGAAAGTATCATTAATCAACATATCGGCTATGGGCATATGATACTCATTTTTAAAAGTGACTCTATTCAAAATTTTGAAATCAATGTAAACTCTAATCTTACCGGTGTTCTTTTTTTTTCACTGAACGATGTTAGATATCCACTCCGTATACCTGCAAGGTCTTATAAATTTCGCATCAAGTAATCGGTTAAATTTTTTTAATCCGATGATGCATATTTGGGTTAAACCTGCTCATCGGTTGCTTAAAAGGTCTAAAACCATATTTTTTTGAAGCTGATGTTCAACTAACTCGCGGCTCAACCTGAGTATTTCATTATAAGACCACGCAAAACAGGCCATGTATTCTTTAATAAACCGGTCAATTTCACCTTGTAATTGGCTTTCAGATTTTAGTTTTTAAAAGTTGGCTTAAGAGTATCATTGCTGCCAAGGTTAACCTCTTCAAGATGATCGACCAATATAAATCCTTGTCCTAACTTATCCATGTCTTCTATCTTCTCTATAGCTTCGCATATATCGTTCGTGTTGGACCGATAGTGGTTTCACTCTCTTTTGCAACCAATGAAGATTAGACTCCATTAAATCATATTATTTGATTGAGCTGATTTTTCATCGGCTTTACATTAATGGGTACGAAACCATCTCTAATCACACTAAGAAAATCATAATCCGTCAAGTCTAAACCGGTTAAGCACTTGACGGTGTCATACGGCAAAGAAGATGATTCGGCAATAGCAACACAAGCCGATGCATCTGTATGAACAACCTCTACATCATCATCAACCCATTGTATCAAAAATTGATGCAATGTAGAGGGAATACATCTATTTGTATGAATTCAATCACATCCTAAAATCAAGATATAACTACCGCGCACATCGGCAACAAAAAAAGCGCTAGTCATAGTCTTGCTCTCAACGGTGAGCTCCATAGAAGCGACCTTTAGCCTCGATAGTGTCTCCTCCTCCCACACCGTTCAAAGTTATGTTAGTTCGGATGAACTCGTCATCGGTCTTACCTAGCTTATTAAACAAAGAATATGGCTTTAGATTAATAATGACACCGCCATCTGCAAGCATGCGAGAAATAATGAACCATTAATATGACCTCTCACGTAGAGTGGTTTCAAATAGTTCTCCTGTTTCTTGAGCTTTTCACAGATAGCACTCTTCGACCCAAAGTCAAATTATGCCATAACCTCTTCTTCCTCTACAAGCGAATAATTAAAAAGGGATAAGCAAATGGTATTAATATCTATACCTTTCTGAGGCGGTGTAGGCTCGTAGTGCAAAAGGTCGTCATCGTCGAACTCGAACATATTAACGTCTTCCTTGAGCGAAAGAGCTGCAGCATCCTCTCCAAGCACAGCGTGGGCCAATTCGAGTGCCTTCAGAGTAGCCACCGCTTCCTCCGTCACTGGTGGAGTGAGAGCCTCGGGTTTTTTGACTCTCCACTACTTACCTTGAGGGACTATTGGTTTGATCTCGTTGAAGACTTCATCCCTCTTCTTCTTCACCTCCTCCTCTCGAATCTTCTGGAGGCGCAACCTTTGAAACTTCCTCTTTTGAGTGAGTCAAGCCAGACAGACACCACCTCGATTGTGTGTACTTGAAAGAGCTCTTGCTGCTGTGAGCTTCATGATTATGGGAAGCCTTTTCGATCGGATCATCTAAAGTGATCGGTCCTATGAAGACTCTTTCGATTTTGACATCGGTTGTGCTGATTTTCATGACACCTCCGGATACACTCTCTTAATGAACAACAGTAGAAGGGGTAGGTTCATTACCTTGCTTCAAGCGCCACTCCTGCTTAGGCACGGTAGTGGAGCCCCCTCTTTGAACCTAGATCAGTCGAGACTCCGTCCGATCTGGAATAGGGCCGGAGAGCTTTGTGAAGACATCTCTCCTCAGTCTGTTCCACCTTGAATGAAATAGCGAGTATGGTATCGATGGCACCGGCATCCATGGCCGTATGGATGCCACGTCGGGAATGACGGGCAAGGCATAGGATGGAACCATGTAGGTGGCGCTCCGAATCCCTGTAGAGGAAGAGCAGGAGGCCCGTGAACATCCGCTATTTATTTCATCTCCTTCCTAGGTGGGCTGCCTCCCCTCGATGGTGATCTTGGCCACTTCATAAACCGATTGTTTAAATTGGTGTTTCGGTTTTTGTACTTAGCCATGAGACGGTCAAAGGCGCTTTTGGGCCCCATCTTCTAGTCTATGGTCTTGACTTAATTTATCTTCTACTTGCCCACCTTCGAATTCTTCGACTTTATCATCTTGGGCTGTGGAGCTTACCCTTAGGTCTTGAGCTTTGGATGGTGACTTTGAGAGACTCTTGACTATCGGGTATTTTTCCAGCACCACCTTACTAGAGGCATCTTTCTCACTCGGAGAAATAAGCATCTCCTCTCCGATGATCATATTCTTCCTCTTGGTTGTGTTGGCTTGATGAGGTCGAATCAACACCTTAAGATTGAGCTCTAGAGTGTTGACGGAGAAGAGGTGCATGTTGATCTGCATATTTTTAAGACTCAATCGTCCTTCATTATGGGTCGATTGGACCTACCGACCGAAAACATTACAATCGTTAGTAGTATAAGAGTAAGAGTTATGCCATTTACAATATGCTCTACGCTTAATCTAATCCACCGGAGGTAAAATATATGCAATTTTAATAACTCATCAAATATTTTCTCGCTTTTATCTACATCAAAGGTGTATTTCATATCGTCTTTTCGATTCTTATGAACTGATTTGAGCGAATCACAAGCAAATGATTTAGCCTTAGATGGCTAAACGAACTCGACAGTTAGAATATCATTGAAATGATCATCGGAGCTATTCGAATCATATTCTACGACGTGCACGGTGTGGTGGGTTTTGTAATCATATTTTATTTCTTTGCTTCGGCTTTTTTGAGCCGAAGTCCTTTGTTAGAGGTGAGTAAGCGTAAGAAAGTCATGCCACTCCAACTTCTATCTATGGTGCGACCGTAAACCACTAAAAGCTAAATCGGCTAAGTCTTTTTAAAAAATTATTAAATTAAAGCATCGGTTCTTAACGTCTCTAAACCACTGAAGATAATCAATAACGGGTTCACCTTTTCCATGCCTAACCGATGTCAAGTGTGACAACTTCAACTTATTATCTCCGAAATAAAAATGATCGTAAAATTTACACTATAAAGATTCTCATGTGTAAATAGAACCCGGGATAATGATGAGAATCATGAAAAAGCGGTGCCAGTTAGTGATAAATAAAACAACAGTACTTTTAAAGACTCACTAAAACCCGCTTCTCTTAGTTATGCTAAATATTAGCTAATGTGTTTCCAAGTGGTTTGGCTATCTTCGCCATTGAATTTGACGAAATCGAGAGCACGTCATCCAACAGGATATAGGACCAAATCAAAATACGCGAGGTATGGTTTTTGATAAATTCGGTCACTTTCCTTAAGGTCTACCCCAGATGTTTCGCGAAATTGTTTGCACAAGTCCTCTTTAATGCGTGCTATACACTCCTCTATGTTGGCAATTGGTGGTCTAGTAGATATGCTTGGTGGTGGAGGGTGTATGCTTGTTTTCATGTCGCTAAATAGTTCGTTAAGGACGGGCCATGAGAGATAGCCGTACCACTTGGTGGAATAGGTGACGTGCTATATGTAACGGTACGGTAAAGAGGAACGAAGTAGTCAATTTATTTAATCGGCTCGTGGCCAGATTGGAGATGCTAGTGATTGGCTCTACGCTAGCAGAAGACACTATCAACGTATTAGTTTGCACGTGAGATAGAAAACTAGTTTGCCCACTAAACAAGTTCAACGACAATGCCATACGGAGGTTGTTCTATGCTAGATATAGTGGGCGCCAATGTAACAGTAGAAGGGTCTACATGTGCAACATAAGAAGATGATGCAATACTAGCATTCTTAGATGACTTAGACATGTTTTTTATGAATTATGTATTGCATATTGTTAGTCAATACCTTTTTTAAATCGGCAAAATAATACGAAAGGTCTTCAAAAGTAACAGGTGGGTGCGAAAATGTTCTCACATTGGCAGCACTCATGGCCGCGTTGTCGACCACGGTCAGAAGAACAGGCTCCTTCACTTGAGAGATCGCGCCTTGACGGACCTTCTTGAATCACGCTAAGTACTCTACAGCTTTCGCTCTTTTCGTGCCTTGCGCGCCTCTTCGGAGGCCTTTCGGCGCTTTAGGAATGACTTGCGTGTCTAATCGGGCAACTACTTCAAGGACGGCATGACGATGTTCGTCGTGTAGATCTCGAAGCTCATAGTAGAAAATGACGATTCGATTTGTGCAACCAGAATCACTCGGTCGCCAGCGAAGTCGTCAAAAAGTGTCAATGCCGAAATCAGCTCCGGGCCAACGCACTGCTCGCACGTCCGTATGCGAGAACGTCGGCGTTTCTTTAACGTCAGGTTTGGACAGCACCTAGACAACCCTTCGTCAGAGGAGGATCGTCTTAGGGGTGATTTGGGCTTGATCAAGCCAGGCGGATCATCTTCGGTTGGTGTCGGGACGAAAGAAGAATAGCAAAAAGGATCGTGTGAAGGGATTAGAGTTTGGAGAAAAACAAAATGTAAAGCCAAATAATAGGTTCGATTGGGATGCCCCTCAACCGGCTATAGGCCTTTGTTTTATAGAGGTGGGATGTTTTTATCCTGTAGAGCAATTGATCTCTCTAAGTTAAGAAAGAAATTAGAATCAATCTACTGAAAATCTTCCTAAATCGACACAACTGGAGTGTCACGTAAAGTGTCAGATACTCCGATGACCAAAGTCTCCGATAAGATGCCGAAGGTTCTGTCGTGTAATTTCGGCAACCCGAGAGGACTCACCGGACACTCTAATACGTTTCATGCCCCAACTCGAGACGGCTTGCCGGACACTTCGGTGTGATGTCAGACACTCCGATGTGCTAAGTGTCCCAGCTCGAGAGGGCCTACTGGATACTTCGGCACTGTACCGGACACTCCGGTGGGCCAGACGCTTCAAACCCGAGAGACTTTGCCGAATACTTCGGTAACGTGTCGGACACTCCGGTGGCTTTGATTTTTGGGTGCCAACTGGAGTATATAAATAATTTTAAACTCAATATTAGAATTTCACAACAACGAATTTCACAACAACATAATCTTTCAAACATTTTTTATGATAAATCTGCCTATACAACCTCTGATTCTTTCCCGAAACGGTTATGCTTCTCCTCTCTCTGACCAAAGGGAGGCAATGGTCAGCACAACTATGTACAAGCTTGCGTGCTTGCTCAGGAGCCTTTCCAGCAAGTCGGTCTTTATGCTTTGGTCCGCTCAATTCAAACAGGCACATTAGATCTAAAAGGCACTACTAGAGTAGTTTTGGATGTTCAAATAAAATATATTATCTAGTGGTAAGATTCTACTCTTACTCGATATATATAATCTGGCGGCCGCATCATTACAATTCTTGTGTTTTTGTAAAATTTGCTATGTGGCCACATAATAAATATACTGATCATAGCAGCAACCTGACCTTCAGATGCAAGACACGATCTGTTTCTTGTTTCCCAGTACCTACAGCATTTGCATTCTTCTTATGTTTTTTTAATTGGCATGAGAGCTGCACATCTTTATAATTGGCAAATTCTACGGTAGATTCAAATAAATGTAAGCCGTTCATTTACATTGATCTTGAAAAAGAAATAGTTCTTTTACCTCTAAACATAAAATCACTAAAATAATTAATAATTATTATAATATTTAAATTTGAAGAGAATCAACAAGTTATAGAAAGTTGAGAAATTTCGCCGGAGAGATCGCATGGACTTCATCACCCAGTCTGACTGCTAATTAAGGTTTACAGGATTTTCATATTTAAACGCTAACTGTCAGTCAGTTTGAGCTTTCTTGTTCAAACAAAGAAACCTCAACAAAACCCTCAATACAAATTCTTTCAAAAAAAAAAACTCAATACAACACATACTACTGTGACATATTTTTATGCCTTCTACTTTTGCAGCAATACAACACTATCTGGTCAAAAGCCCAAAGCCTCAAGCATGATGCCGGTATCAGAAAAGATGAACTTTGATGATCTGATGTTTGAATAGTCCTCACCCCTTCTCTGATCGGCTTTTCAAATCTGCATAAAAAATCAGTCATCATATCGAACAGAGTCGAGCCGTTGATCAGCTGGTACAAATTTGAATTAGTCGGCATCAACAGTTTAAAGCCCAAGGGAGTAGTACTATTTTTAACAAATTAAAGCCAACTTCTAACCTTATGGTACAGTGTCGATTTAGTCAAAAGCCTTCTGTAACTGATTGCTGAAAAAATGCGTAACAAGCTGCTGCTGTACATCAGGCCCGTTAAGCCCCGCTAAACCACACCACTTTCAATGGCCAGATCGTGGCACGCATCACTCCACCAGTCTTGGTCCGTGCAATCGTGCAAAAGTCAAGCTCCATAACAAACCACACCGAGTTCTCACCTATTCTGAACACGATGGGAAGGAAAACAAGGATAAACAAATTAAAATCAACACTGGATTAAATTTAACAGTGAAAGAGAGGATTAGAATGCTAAAGCTTCTCCATAAACAATAGCCATCATATTGAAATCTAGATGAACAACTACAAAAACTAAACTTAATACTAAAAGAAGCACCACATGACTAGTAGCCAGCAGACTCATCAATGGAAATATAGAATTTTGAACATACATGGAAGAAAAATTGCAGGCACAGGGGACCAGATATATAACCAAAGAATGGTCCAGTCGACCTCACCTCAATTCAATCTTTACACCCAGAGAAGACTTCAAGAACTCCACATAAATTCCACCACGGTGGTTGGGACCTCCGAGCCAGAGGCAATCTGCGCAACCCTCCCTTTTGAATTCAGTTGAAAATTTGACCCGGGAAGATATATTCAGCAAAACATTACTCAATAATGATCAACTATACATCTTGAATAATGTTGTTTTGCACTCACCTCTGACGTAAAACTGTTTTCATCTGCATCTTCAGTCCTTCCAACGACTGAACTTTCCCCTGAAGCAGCCTCGTGAACATTGTCTTCAGTTGACGGTCCACCAACCTCTCCTCTGTTTGCCTGATTGTTTTCACAAACTGAATTGGTAGTGCATGATGCCTCTGCCCTGTTATCCTCTGTAATAAGTTCTTGTACGTGTGTATCGTCTTCTCCACAAGCAATATGATCAGAGGAAGCATTGGAAGTTGCCACAGTAGAATACTCCTTTTCCCTAACAGGAACGTCTGGCAACCCGGACATCTCACTCTCATTGTTGAGACCATGAGTTTCGTCTGAAGTACCAGTAACCTCCATTCCCTTTTCTTCAATGAAACGATGATCTTGGCTTGACTTGTTGTTTGAGGTTCGACCAGGAACCATGACTTGTGTATCTTGATGATGTTCATCGAAGATATCTTCAGGTACCCTGTTTGCAAAAATGTCATCCGGAAATTCTGCCTTCCACTTCACACAGTTTTCTTCCAAGTTATCATCTGAACAGACTGCTGCCACTGTTCCTGTTTCATGCTTGTCAATCACCTCGATTGTTTCAGACGTAGCACAACAAGCTGGAGCCTCCGTATTATTCGCAGAAAATTCTTGGCCAGATTGAAGGTGAAGTAGATTTGTGCTACCACCACACGATGCGCAGAACTCTCTGCTGGCAATCTCTGCCACAAACCAGTCAACTGACGTGTCCTTTAGCTGCTCTTTTTCTGAAGAAACATCTGAATAAGAAACTCCATTGAATTCTTTACAGTTTGTCTCAACAACCGTCACCTCCTCCACGAGTTTCTCACAACTGGAATGCTCTTCATGATCATCCTTGGTGCAGGCATACGGTGAACCCAATCTTGGCATGCACAGAGAAGCATCGGAGAATCCATCAACAAAGACCTCTTTTATGAGCTGCTGCCCTTCACTGGCATCTTCCGCCATTGCAGACCCACCGCCAATCCCTTCTTCCACAGAATCTCCAGCCCTCTCCTCCCTGTTCCTCGCCCGTACTTCATCTCTGCAAGGATCCCTGGCATGGCCATCGCTCTCTGAGTCTGAGCGCTCATGGCTGCTGCGTTGTCCCAACAGGGAAGACACGAAGTAGACCAAGGTGAACCAGCCGAAGAACACGAGAAAGGCGACGAACGCGAAGAAGAGCGCCGGAAGGACGAGCAGGTAAGACAGCCACGAGAACGGCAACCGGCGGGCAGAGGGGAACGCGCGGACCTGGCGCGGGAGGTGGTAGTGGACGTGGAAATGGCGGCAGCCTGAGCCTCCTCCCCCTCCTCTGCGCGCGGCTCGGCACGACGGCGACCATCTCCTTCTCCCGCCGCCGAGGTTCAAAGCCATGGCTGTTACAGAAGCAAATGGAGAAAGATTCTATGCAGAACCTGTCTTCATCCTTTTGTCTGCACGACGCTGAAAGCCGAGAACTCGAACTCGGCGAAAGGCAGACACGGCGGCGCCCTTTCGTGTTTGTTTGTGCAACGCTTTGAACTTTTGTCGATCGTGCGAATGGAGGTGGAGGTGGAGCCCGCCAAGAAGTGCTCAATTTTTTTATTTTTATTTTTTGAGTCCAAGAAGTGCTCAACCTGTTCAAGCTGTTCAATGGTGGTGCTGCCTGGAGACGAGGTGTCGCTAGCTGAGAGGTCGATTATATCTTCGGACGGCGACAGATTAGGACCGGTTCCGGTAAAGTTGGTTCTTGGATGGCTATCGGCGGCGAAGTGTTCAGGAAGCAAGGAAGGTGAGGGAACCCCGTCAGTATGATCAGATCCTATTGTCGCCACTAACACAGATAATTCAGAGGTGTTGATCATAAGTTTTTTTTTTTTTCCAAATCGCCTTCTGTTCACATTCAGATAGGGAAAGTAGGAACAGTTTGTCATCCTTTCACGTAAAAGCCCGTTCAGTGTCTGGCAATTTATGAGACAGCTGCAAAGGAATAAGCTGGAAATTTG
The DNA here is from genome assembly GCA_001602315.1 of Zoysia pacifica. Lineage (NCBI taxonomy): Eukaryota > Viridiplantae > Streptophyta > Magnoliopsida > Poales > Poaceae > Zoysia > Zoysia pacifica. Next base: position 22,215 of record BCLH01002849.1, read on the forward strand.
GAACAGGGGTGCAAGTAGGTACTTCGTACCTATGAGGATTAAATTTAATTCAACTTTTATGAGTATTTATGGATTACTCATAAAAATTGAACTAGATATAAGGTTATGGACATGATCATTAGATTATGATCTCTAATTTGGAACGATGATTATAATACTCCTAGACGCAAGACGAGGAAGTATACTAATTCTTGCTATGGTCAGATCGTTGCCACGGGACAGAGAATGTATTATGAGACAGGTGTCATGGAATAAGATTTTACTATAATTTAATAAAGATATTGACGATGAAAAATGTTATGCTTGCTCATGCATATTGGATGCTTTTTACTCTTGAGCTTTAGGCTATAAATAACCACCAAAACCTCAACTCTTAAGCAATTTTCATGAACCAAGAGGGGGCCATGGTCCAGCCTTGGCGACATTACCCTCCGCCACTGCATAGATGCAAGTTTTAAACAATATGTTCCTTATCATAACTATCTACATTTATTTCTTAAATTTATCCTTTTCTAATGTTTTATATGAAAATAGCTATACACATCCGACCAAATTTGTTCGACCCTTAAAGCAATTTCAATAGGCACCTAAACATATCACCTAAATATAAATATTGTTATTATTAATAAAAATATATCTTCAATAGTGACATAATTGAGTACCTAAACATATCAAATAATGTAAATACAATTATTTTAAACACAAGTTTGATTACATTTCACAAAATTTTATTTTTAGTGTTCAAGGTGAAATTAAAAAATCATGCAACTAAGCAACGCTAAGCATAATTACAGTGCAAAAGCCATCTTAGAATCCATAAGTGAATAGGTAAGCATGCAGGGGCTCACGAATGATCGTTATTACATTTTAAATTGAGTATTTATGTGAATTAGCTTCGAAACAAACATGCAGTTTGATTTCAAAAGTGCTATATTTTTTATGTGTCATATAAGCTACTAACGCTGGAACAAAATTAGGAAATGATCCTCATGTCCTTGGTTAAAGACGAAAAATTATGCAACGACCTTCCGATTTGGACGGACGTCGTCTGAGGTTACAGCAACGATTGGGCCGTGACAGAGCGGGGAGGGGTGCGACTATGCCTGAAAGTTGGCTCGAAGAATTCGAGAGTCAAATGGATCTTTTTAAATTTGAGTTACAATTTTAGGATGTATTATGGACTATTAAATTAAAAGAATCGGATCAGATTGGATCGTACCTTAAAATGATCGAGTTTTGATTATGGTTCATTTAGAAAAAGGATGAGTTCATGTATCATACCTATTTTTAATGCTTCAAGAGCCTTCTAAATTATGATTGTGTATTAAATTTAATAAAAAAGTTAGAGAAGTATAGTAGCCTATGGGTCAAACAAATAGTATTATTATTATACCGGCAATAATTTTTTAAACAGAATATGATCAAATTGGATCCTATATTATAAAGGGCTAAGTTGGATTGGTTTTGATATAATAAATTTGAATTGGATAAGAATATGATCAAATAAAAAGCCAAGTTAGAGTTGGATCATATTTCGGTCTATTTTCAAGCCTAGGTGCGATGCCATGGCGGAATACATCCGGACGGGGATGGTAGTGGAGATGAAAGACAAAAGCGTTATTTCATAAATTATTTTAATGTCACATGATAATATGTCAGTTAATTGATAGTTAAAAAACTTAAAAATTATATCAGTGACAAATCTCTATATGAGTCAGTTTACACTGTTTATATTTTAAAACAATAAATAAACATATTCCATCCGTGTTGCAAATCTCTAATTACTCTCGTAAGTGGGTTCGAATGAGGTTGAGTCTCGAAGCAGATAACAAGGTTTTGAAAACTAGTGAAAAAACTGGTAAAAATTGATTAATTTCACAGTTTTTTTAAATCGATCGGTCCCGTTTAAAATAGATCTAATTTTTAATAAAAAATCAAATTTAAAACTGTAACAAAACCGACTAATCCATCAATTTTATCAGGTAATCAGCCGGTTTTTTATCCACCGAAAACCGAGACAGTAGACCATCCACACTCTTAACACAAGGAACTCGGCCGCGTCGGCAACCCCCGGCACACACGGTTTGTCCAGACCAAGCAGCCGCGCTTTGCCCGCGGAAAATTCGTCGGCGATCTGCACCGCCACCGCCTCGGGGTCTCAAAAGAAATCCACTCCGGCTGGCAACTGCTCCTCCCCGCGCCACCTGCTCAAAAGCGACGGCGATCGAATCCGCAGGGACTTCTAGAATCCGTCCGTTTTCGCCGCTGATCCGATCTGAATCTCCGTTCTCTCTTGCGTCTCCATCTCCTGCCTCCTCGAAGATCCCCCACCCCTCCAGTCCCCGCGTCGTCTTCCTCGCGCGCTTCCTTTCCTTCCTCCCCACCGGCCGGCGCCATGATCCAGCTCCTGTTCGCGCTGCTCGCCGCGGAGGCGGCGCTGGCGCTGTCGCTTCTGTTCCGGACGCCGGCGCGCCGCCTGGCGCTGCTCGCCGTCGACCGCGCGAAGCGCGGCCGCGGGCCCGTCATGGCCAAGACCGTCGCCGGCACCATGCTCATCGTCCTCGCGTCCAGCGGGTACAGCGTCGGCAAGATCCGGAGCCGCGCCGGCGAGCTCGGCCAGCTCACGCCCACCGACCAGGTGCTCGCCAGCCGACACCTCCTCGAGGCGTCGCTCATGGGTATGTGTAGTGTACTATTCCTGCCCGTGTGTTCTGTTCTCTTCTCCCGTGTTGGTTCTCGGAGCGCGTCGGTTGGATGTCTCACGCGTCCGTTGCGCAAGGAGGATTGTTTAGTGGGGAAACGGATTGTGCGTGCTTCTCATGTTCGGATTGCCACTGTTAACCAACAACATTATTATCGATGCCAATGGCGAATTGGCATCGATAAATAAACATTTCGTAAATGTTTTACTTGTATCAAAGCTTTAGACAGGATTTCGAATTTTTCTTTTCAAATCGCTGACTGGAAAGCATCATGACAACTCGCTATGCTTCGGTCCACCTCATATGTAAGCAGAGAGGAAAGTTGGCCTTGGTGATTAAAAGAATCACCAAGGAAGTGTTAACAGCAGAGTGTTACCTACAACTATATTCATGAATGTGTACTAGAAATTGAATATTCCAAAAAATTTGTTGACTTGATAGCGCTGGATAATTGACAGTTTCTTTTGCATTTGTTTAAAAACTATCAACAACAGGCATTGAAACCTGATCATTCTTTTGGCAATTAAGTTGTTGCTGTCAGATGTGCATTATTGTTGTCTAGAGTTGATTGTTTATTATAAAGTTGTGGTCACATAATTCTCTATTTGACTGACCGTGTGAGATTTGATAAGATAAAGCCTTTCTAGTAGGGAGAAAGTAGAAGGAAGTCATTTGAAGCTTTACTGTACCATGTAGTTAGACAAAGCTTAAACACGTCTTGAAAATATCCAATGAAAAAATTATCTATTTCAAGTTGTTTTTCGCTAGATGAATTTTATGACATTTGAAAATGCTCAATTCCTTCTTGACTTGGGCTGGACAACCCTTGTGACCAGAATCCTAATATTTGAAAATAGCATCAATTGTATCTAACACGCATCTGTTGGCTTCATGAGTAGGTTAAAGTGTGCAAGACTTGTGTCTGGACAAATAGATTGTGTATGCCTCTCCTGTCGCGATTTCTACTGTTTACAGGGAACTTTAGAGTATAATTTAATTATTGTGCATTGAGGGTCGTTTGTCAACAGCGATGTCACTCATGTTATCATAAGCACAAAGCAAAACTTTTTTATTTTGACTGGATAATGTCATGAAAATCTGTCATTCCTTTTTTCTTTGAATAATCACCAACAATGCTTGAACTGCAGGTTATTGAAATGAGAGTAATGAGTGATTTTTTTATATATTTAGGTTTGATGTATGTCATTGTCTAGAGACTTGTTTGTGCTAAGATAAGATGATATCATTGTATTGGATAGTAAAGTAAACAATCCTGAATTTGCAGAAGTCATCTTGTGTTAAAAGGTGAAACAAACCATACTCGCTGTTTAAGGAATGGGTTGATGCAATTCGGTTTACAATTGTAAGGTATCCAGTTAAGCATATCTGTTGGTTTATTTTGAAGAAAAGAGAATATTTTGGTTTGGAAACCCATGGACATGAACTCTTCTAGGGACCAGATTCGTGGTCCTTTTGAGAAAAGAACTCGACTTCATGGTTAGATTGAGTAGCTCATCTGTGGCTGTTATAAGTGATTACTTTAAATAATTTTCTATTATAATTTACAATACAATTACAATATTGCTCAGTTTGTTTACTCTAGAATATTGTTTCATGTCTGTTCTATGCTGATAAGCTAGGAACATAAATTTTGAGTCCAAAAAATTCCCTTCTATGGTAAATGATCTAACTGTTTGCATGCCAGTTGACGTATCTAACTTTGACTAAATGTATATCATTTATCATCATCTGATGATCTCAGTATCTATAGCTGGACTACATTCATTCATTATAGATCTTAGTCTTAGGCCTTGTGGTTCCATCTTCCACTCTGAAGGTATATTATCTGTTTTGGTTCCATTCGTAAAGAAAGAAGTCATTTCTAATTTTCTATCATATTGAGATTATGAAACGGGCTATATTTTAAGTTAATTATCTATCTTTTTTGTTTTGGCCCTCCCAAAATAGTATCTGATTTTCTCACTATCTATTACTTCAATATGCCATTAGTCCAGAGCGCCCCATCTTCCATATCTGAACTAATGAGTGTCTAATATTCCAGCCTATGTCAATCCTCCTATATGTGGACAAAGCATGCTTCATAAAATCATTTTACAGTGATAAAAAAATTCAGAAAGCATGGGCCAAAATGTCCTCGACCTTTTTAACATTCTAGTTGCCAGATTTCTGTTTGCTTTCTTCATCTTTAGTGATAAGTTTCTCAGAAATCTTCTCATACATCATATGTTTGGAACGCCATTCTATGTCTCTCTTTTTCTTTTGGCACCTATGTTTTTTCTGAAGTCTTCATAGACAGTTTGTTATAGTAATGCATATTAATCAGGCACAGGAGTAAGTAGAGCGTAACACCCTCTGCTAGTTATCTGACTGACTTTCCTCCTTCAATTTGCACTAACTGCTTCGGAAGTTTCATAGCCTTTGTTGACATGAAAGATCACAGATTTTTGAATCCCTTCATGATTTTGTTGGCGGCTACACTGCAGTTCATACATTTAACCTAAACTTTTTGTTTCACTGAAATACTGTTTGCTTGTTCTTTTACAGGGTATTGTCTGTTTCTTGGATTAATTATTGACCGGCTACATCACTATATCAGAGAGTTACGGACGATGAAGAAAAACATGGAGGCTGTAACAAAGCAGAGCCGGACATTAGAAGAGGCAAAACTTGGAGGCACTGAGGAGATGCAGGGGTACCAAAAAGAGATCGCCAGTTTGAAGGAACAAGTGCAGGTACTCAAGAGCCAGTCACAGGCCAAAACAGAGGAACTGAAAACTGCTGAAGCGAATTCTGTGGCTTTACAAAAACAATCTGAAGGTTTGCTTACTGAGTATGAGCGTCTAATTGCAGAGAACGAGGAGTTGAGGAACCAACTGCAGTCAATTGACCGCCGCATGTCCTACTCTGATGGCAAGAAGAATTCATAAAAGTGCACTTTTGTGCGTTGCGGATTGTTCTGTAAATTTTCTGCCATACAGGAATAGAGCAGCAGGGAGAAACATATGTCGAGTCTCTGCCCCACAACTAAATATATATCATAGAGGAGATGGCTGCAGTATATATCAGTGTATGTGCTTATATATATTTGGGATCTTTCGATGACTTACTGTTGGAATAGCAACGCATTTGCTTCTATGTTTCTGTAAATTCTGCTTCTCCATTACTATTACAGTTGATAATTTTGATTTCCCACACCTTGACTTTAGATAAGTGGTCTAACTACCAACCAGGGTTCAGCACAGGCAGCAAGGAACATGCTGCGTCCAAGGGGTGACGACCAAGTCTATAAACCTTTGGACTATCAATATGCGAACTTGTCGTCCCAGTTCCTATAATCCTATAACACTGATCAGAGACATTCTAAGCTAACATCATGTTGGACGTTATATATATCGATTTGTTGCATAGCAAAAGTAGTCACCGATATCTTGTTGATTATTTCAGTGTCCAGAGAGTTCGTATACTATAATTAGGGCTTGTTCGGTTTACGCTTGATTGGAGGGGATTGGAGTGAAATGAAGAGGATTAAGTCTTTACTTAGGGCCTGTTCGTTTATTCTCATCACATGTGAATTAGTGTTGATTTGAGTGTGATTCAATCCATCACAAGTATGGTTTGATTCCCTTCCATTCCATCCCAATCTACTTTACTTTTAACAAAACCGAACGAAGCCTTAAAAAGTAATAGAATGAATTCCCGTCTAATCCCCTTCATCCCCGTGCAACTGAACAGGACCTTAGGCAGCGTGTCACGATGAACCGCATGCTGATCGAGCCTCGTTTACAGCGGCGTTTCCTCAGTGCTCCACAGCTGCAACGAAACGTCGTTACATCAGAACAGGGAAGTTTCACCCACATTAGCCGATTGGGGTCGTCTAATTGGATACGGTTTCTCTCCTCCCAACTTCTCCTCCTATGCATGCTCCCTCCACATTCCACTTTTTTTTTTTTTGGACCAGCGGCAAGGAGCATTGGATCAACGACGTGAACGGATACGTCGGCCCAACGACAAGCGGCATGATACGATTTTCACAATTTTTGTTAAAACCGGTCTGATGAGCAGGGGCAGATGCAGCTAGGTGCATGGGGGACAACTGTCCTCTCAAAATGTTTTGTAAAACTATCAACTAGATATGCTCTCTCTGTTTTTAAATTGATGTCGCTGTTGATTTTTAGTTTTAACTTTGATCTTTCGTCTTATTCAAAAAATTAGTTCAAATATGTAAAATTTTTAAATTGTGATTCAAACAACTCTAATGATTAATCAAATTATAACAAATATATAATTTTTATCAAAATTTTTTGAATAAGACAAAAGATTAAAGTTGAAATTAAAAATCAATGACGACATCAATTTAAAAATAGAGTAGCTAATAGTGTATATGTACAAATCTTTTCAAATACAAAGTTTTTAAGGCTAAACACCAAGCAAGAGTAAACTGAGGAAGTAAATAACACTAAATTCTTGTTTCTATCTCCATTTGAATTTTGATGGATTACATAATTTAAATTTTGTACCCCCATGATAAAAATCCTAGATCCATCACTGCTGATTGGTTCACCGCATCACCAGTTTTCCATTTATAAATTCAAAAAAAATGAAAACCAATCAATAAACTGAAAAAACCGAGTGGTAAACCAGAAAAACCGGTCAAAATGATTCGATTTTAAATTCAAAATTTTAAAACAGAAAAACCAGTCAGTAAAACAAAAAAAATGAGCGGTAAACTGAAAAAACCAAGCAATTTTCATTTCAAACCTTGATTTTGCGTTTGTGTAGTTTTTTACAGTTTACTATAGCGGTTTTCACGGTTTTCGTAAAAACCGGTTACACCAGTGCCTCCTGGTTTTTGCAATTCAAACGAAAATAAAAATACTGACCAGTCTTGGTGACACAGGCGATGGCAATTTTTTTGGGCAATTGACAACCACTGGCTGCACTCAAAGTTCACAAAACCATTGAAAACAAAACCATTTTTCATGGTTTGCTGTGAAAACAGTAAAATTTCATGGGCGAACAATTTTTATTTTAAAATTAAAAAATTAAAAATAGAATTTTGAAAAACAGTCGATATATGGTAATACGGAGAGACAAACCGGTGGGTTTCAAAATCTAGAACTTGAAAACACCATAAAACTAAAAAAGGTCAATTTACGGTAGTATTTCAACCAAATTTCGTCTAAATTTTGATTTTTTTTATTTCGAATAGTTTTTGACTGATTTTCACGTTCTTTTTTGCTTTTTTACTGTTAGGAGAGAGATGTTCCACATATAGAAGGAAATCAAAAGCTAACTAAAGTTACGCCTAATGGAAGGCCCCACATACTGCTTGTTAATGAAAATGGGAACAAATACATGGGAAGAGAAACTGGGAGGAGAGAAGTCGCATCCCATCTAATTGGAGTGCCCAATTTTGTTCTCTCATCTAACAACTCGCAGTGCAACGATGTACTTTGTGATATTTACCAACTGTTCTTCGATGTATTTATGGAATCACCGACTAACATTTTAGAGCTAATTCTTTATTTACCATTTTAAAATTGGTTGATGCTTTACAAGCCATCGAAAAGTTAAAGTTTTCTTATCCGCCATCGAATTTGAAAATTATGCTTTTCATGCCGTTGCAATCGATTTGACTCACAAATATTTTAAATTTAGACTAAAAATGATACCTTTATTCTTTAAAAAATCATGTAAAAAAATTTTATGTATTCTACCTATGTTATGATGAAGCCATATAACAATTTTCTATTTGTTCATTTAATTTATGCCTTTATGAATTCATTTTAAAATATAAAATAAATGAAGAAATCTATTTGTACAAGCTAATAATTACACGATATAAAATAATCATAATAAATAAATAATTTGGATGATAAACTAGACATTTTTTTAGTATAAATTGAATAAAGATCGTGATAAGGAGACAAAATAGTACAGGAGGCATCAGTTTCAGATTTAATAGCGGATAAGAAAATTATATTTTTTTTCCGATGGTAAGGAACTAGTCTATTTTTTATGGTAACTAAGGAATTTTCTCAATAATTTATTATTTTTACTAACTTTTTACAACACTACTTCTTTCATCCCATTATATAAGCATTTTTATGCAAATTTATTTCAATATGTAAGCATTTTAAAGCTAATAGGTCTCACAACCAATAATTAATTATTTTTTCCTTCCTCCTGCGCCAGGCGGCTCAGACCACCTCCACCAATCAAGCGTCTCCCCAAGCCTTCCCAGCATGTGCGTGCCTCCCCAACCCTCCTGTCACACTGCATGGTAGTCTGACCTGTCACCGAGACCGTCGGAGCAGCAGAAGGTTACAGAGGCTAGAATAGGTTTGATGAGGGGCAAAGTTGTCTTTTTCTTTCTCTGGTATTTTCTCTTGAAAACCTAAAAATGCTAACATATTGGGACAGAAAAAATACTCGATAACTAACATTAGTCTGTAAAAATGAACCGTGGCGTAACGAAGGGCAATGAGTTTAGCCACGCCGATGATGTCACTGTGAAGATGCTAACCTTATCTGGGGAGGTTTGTAGCTTTTTACGCCCCTTTAAAATGGAGAATTTTATTTTTACAGTTTTTCTCTGTGAAATTAAACTGATTTTTATAAAATTTTTACAAAATTTTTGTGAAATTAGTGTGTTCCAAACGAGTCCTTATTCGTGGGCACTCGGTAAGTGGTAGTTGTTTTGTGACGGTAGTGCGGAGTTTAGACTTAGATTAAGACACAGGGAAAGTCAGCGGCTTGACTTTGTAGCGGGTTGACTTCCGATGATACTTGTGGACTCCAAAGCAAGATTACTGAGATAGCTTGCAAACCCCACGGCTTGGCGCAATCTCCTTGTCGGGATCACGAACCTCGAGTACTCAATAGATCGCATTTCAACGGGTGAAAGTCGTGAGTCGAGCGGCACGGATTCCGGCCCCTCAACGACGACCTACGGCGGCCATGTCTTGGCCGCGTAAGGACACGACGACTCCGGCCTTCGGAGATCGATCGTCGGGAGCGACCCTCAGAAGGTAGGTACCGCGTTATGGTACATTTACTCTAGTGACCAGCTGTCATCCGTCCCGACGAGACAAGACGAGATTCACCATGGCGACACTCCAGCAGAAAGCTGCGACAGCTGCCAGACACGACGGGACATCACTGTAGCCGGCGCGATGGCGCCGGACGAGCATCATTGTACCCGTCGCCGCACACGACGCGATGGATCGTGACCACGCCTGGACGGAACAAAATGATGGCGACAACAATGGAAGGGTCCACCTGTCGGCGAGACGGCAGAATCGCGTAGGGCCTATTGCCTGTAACCCTAGAGCCCCTCCTATATAAAGGGAGGTCCGGGGAACGATAGAGACAACGGTCGAACACCACCACAAGCAACAGCCACAAACACACGGAAGACAAACTTAAGCTCCATCAGAACTCGGAGATCCTTGCACCTTTCCGAGCAAGCACTCCCATTCACCCACGTTCTGGGTCCTCTCGCGAAGAGAGGAGCCTGTCTTGTAACACAATCTTTAGATAATCCGTTCTCTGAACGTAGGGTATTACACCGTTCGAGTGGCCCGAACCAGATAAAAATCTTCTTGAGTCTACCTCAGATTACGTCATATCGAATCCGAAAACATATCATCCCCACGATCGTATATTTACTGTGCCGGTGGTCAGAACGCCGACACTCCTGATGAAATTACGGCCGCCCTAACATGCCGTCAGACTTCAAAACATTGTATGACGAAATTAAGAACCAGCATACGTGGAGCGAGTACAGTGCGATGCCTTCCATTTCACGCGCCACAAAAATGCTGCAAGGAAACGGCCAAGTTGCCCGCATTTAACAAGGACATGAGCATGGTTCAGAGAACTGGACGACGCCCACAATTCATACGTTTATTCAACAAACAGCAAAACATCATGGCCCACGAAACAATTCAGTGAACATGCTCACAATATCCAACTCATCATCACGGTCCGTGTATGCAGATTTTTGTCGATCATGGGTACAGATTTAGCAACTCAATTTACTTATTTTAATAGTCTTTTCATTCACACTGTTTTTTCAAAGAACCATTTCAAATTGTTTTGGCCTATTTATTATCCGATTTGATCTTTAATTGGTGGGTATGAACTTTGTAGTAATTCTGTTTTAAGCAAAGGCGGGTACGCTGCTTACCATTATCTAAAAAGTATACATAGGGTGTATGTCCGGTAGAAAAAAATAAGATTATTTAGCCAGCTTTCATCTTGATTACTCAGTTGTTCATATTGATTGCAGATTGTAACATAGGATCTTGAAGCGGCGAGGCTGTAGGCTTGAGACCGGTTGGGTGCAAGAAAGGATGTCAACTCGTTCACACATGAGAGTGCCTTCGAAATTGTGCATTTGTGCCTCCGATCCGGTGAATAATTTATCAAATACTACCTCCGGTTTTGACTGCTAATATCAACTTTAATCATTCATCTTATTTAAAAAAATTAGTCCAATGTGTAAAATTATTAATTATTTTTTAAATACCACTTATGATAAAGCAAATAATAACAAAAATTACATATTTGAATAAACTTTCAAATAAAATGAATAGTCAAAGTTGATGTAAAAAGTCAATGATTTTAATATTTTAACTGACAGAAGTAAATTACTGATTTAATATATTGATTAATGACAGTGTGGCGTAGCATATACTAGAGGTGTTTAGTGATTGGCTGATTGTATGTGCGTACTTCGAAATCTTTGCAGCGGGCACTTGGTATACATTTCTTTGTTTAAATTTTTCATCGTACATACAACAGTAAATCCATAAATTTGCAAAATAAGGCTGTTTGGCAGAGCTCAAATATCTAAAACTCATGGGTATCGTAGAACCGCACATATACTGCTAAGTACAGAAATAAACAAATCTTGTGCACTCGACCGACTAAGGTTCTCTGTCCAAGACAATTTGTGTTTATTTCAGACTAAAAGTTAAAATAAAAGCATCATTTTATATTATCAACTCAAATTCAGCACGGACCCGAGAGCTAGATTTACACAAAACAGGACTGACACACTGTGTTTATACCATGAATACACTGAAACAGTATCACAGCAGATTATAGAGCATGTTACAACAGGATTGGAAGGGGTTGAGGGGTATTCTTTACTCTTTAAGACGAACTAGATCCATACTTTTCCTTATTAACCTCTCTTCCAAACACAACACGTTGGACAATACTTCTCTGTTGCCTATATCTGTGTATATATGCTATATATACTTCTTCCATTCCAAAATTATTATTGCCGATTAGTTCAAATCTGAATTATTACCGGTGATAAAAATTTTGGAACAGAGCTCGCGAGACCTCTCACACTTGAATATTCATTATAATTATTAAGCGTAGTCACAGAAACCAAAGGAGCACTTCTTGTTGCACTGGTTGAGACACCTGCCGCAGTTGTCCTTGTTGGAGTACAGATTGACGCACCGCCCGCCGCAGCACGTCCGGCTGTTCCGGCACACCTTGTTGCACCCGCCGCAGTGAGCGGCGCTGGAGACGGT
>BCLH01002850.1:2006-19742 GCA_001602315.1 Zoysia pacifica
CAGAGGAACGCCGCGTCCGCGCGGCAGTAGAGCCGCGCCGCCTCGGTGCCGCACGCGGCGCAGGGCCGCGCGTTCAGGCCCCAGTACGACCCGCCCACCGACTTCTCGTCGCTCGCCATCGCTCGCTCACAGACCGCTGCGCCTCCGCACCCGCTGCCGGGCACGAAAGCACGAAACAGTTCTCAGCCAAGCTTTCGCCCCGGCGCCCGCTGCGGATTTGAGCGGTGCCCGAGCTGGTCTCCGGCACCAACGCGCGACGTGGAGGCAATGCTAACCACGGGAGTCGCTGTCCGCCGGGCCGGGGCCAGTTTGTTTGCCACTTCCCGTGCCAGCCTTCATCGCTTCACCTCACGGCGTCTTATCCGGCCGCCCGACGCCTGTCCAGGCCCTGCCCCACGCACGGTGAAAACGGTAGAAGCCAACACGCCGACAAGGACGTGCGCGCGGTGAGTCACGCAGCGGCGTCGCCCTCGTGCGGGGTGGGGAAAGGCTGGGTGGGATGTGCTGGTCGCTGTCGGAGGAAAATTTAGCAGACGTCGCGACATTGGCAAGTTGAGGGATGCGACGGGGACGGGAGGACGTGGGTCGCGGCGGCGTCGGCCGGGTCCGGCTGCCCTATTCCCGTCGTGGGACCGGTGCTGGAGTAGGTGGCGCCGCGCGGTTGGCTGCCGCGATCTCGCTCTTATCTCCAAGGGATGCATGCTCTCCGGCAATGTCAGCAAGCCGCGGCCGTGGTGGAACGAACAACGGCATCAAGGCCGTTCTGGAAAGTGGAAAATACGTTCTCGAGCATGGACGCGCAAAGCTTCGGGACTCTCGGTCGTGGACGGTAGCAACTGGTTTGCAGGCATGCAGCCGGAATATAGCTGCCCCTCGAGCACCCGGTGTCAACGCCGTCCTCGGAGAAGATGCTCAACCCATAGAGCACGCAGCTACGTGAAAATGTAGGAGTACGAGGGTTTACGGAACGAGATCCAGTGACGCTGGGACGAGCGCCACTGGTAAGGGGGCCTAATAGGGGTGCCCCCTATTAGGGCCCACGCGGCGGCGGCGGTGGCCGGCCTCTCGTCACCGATACGAGCGGTGGGCGAATCGGTTCCGAGGGTTTACACACCTCATGCAATATTTTTTGTGACGCTACGTCTTAAACATCTCCACCGGTGGAAGCAGGTGCGAAGCCAAGGCACATGTTCGCCCAGGTCAGCAAGCTTTAGGCAATGGGGTCAGCAAACTTATAAACATTGGCAAAGAGTGATTTTCTATTAGTTTAGCAAAAAAAATATCAGTATCGACCAATAACTTCATGTAGCTCCGCCCCTTGGTGGAAGGCACTTCGATGAGAAGCAAGGTCGCAACTCCAACTTTCATAAGAGGATCTCAAACAAAACTTACAAAGTCGAAAGCGGTCTCTCAGTAATTAACCGCAGAAGGTCGAGCCCACCTTTAATTCTCCTGATAATCGAGCAATCAATTGTTGAGGAGCTAGATCATACAAAGTCTGATGCTTCTCTCGTTTTATAATTAGAAGATATATATGCTGTGCTTCTACCTTGTAATTTTAAGAGCGGCATTCCGACGTTGTTTTACATTGTTTCTTTTTTCTCTTGTGAATTATGAACTGTGGTCTATGAAAAAAATTTCATAGCATCCACGCTAAGTGACAAGAGAAAAAATAAGTATTACTCTCTTTGTTTTTAAATTGATATCACTCTTGATTTTTACAGTTAATTTTGACTATTTGTTTTATTTAAAAAATTTGCTCGATCGTGTAAACTTTTAAGTTGTGATTCTTAATAAGTCAAAATGATAAATCATATTATATCAAATATATAAAATTTATCAAAATTTTTTGAATAAAAATAATCAAAGTTCAATTTAAAAATTAAAGAACCGAGGGAGAATGTTGCTGTATCTATATGCTGAAAATACTGGAGTACCGGTGGTATAATTTCCGAAGGTGGGTTATCTGAAATGCAAGAAATTCCATGTGAAGCTGGAAGCCTAGAACACCATGATTGGCAAGAATTTTGAAAGGAAAAAAAGCCCGATTCCAGTTAAAATCAGAAAACAAAGGGCACCCGTATATGCGCAATACGGCATCACGGCGGCGATGGCGGTTGCTGTAGCGATATCGTCGTCCTCGGCGAACTCTTCCTCCTACTCGCCGCTGCCTCGTAAGCCTCGAGCCGTTGCCGCCGCCGCCGCGGCATCCGGCTCGCGCCCGTCGTCGCTTCAGACCGCTAACCCAGCGCATTCTTACTCGCCATTCCCGCCTCGCCGTCGAAGCGCCATCGGGGCCATCAGGGTCTCACTTGCTCCCACCTGCGCGGGGTCCTCCATCGAGCTCCCCATGTCCCTCCTGCCCAACGCGCGGCGGCGGGGCCTCGATCCGCTCTGGCACGGCGGCGGGTTCAGCCTCGGCGTGGATCTCGGCGGCTCCCGCACTGGCCTGGCCGTCGGCCGGGGCATCACCCTCCCCCGCCCCCTTACCGTACGCACCCTCGATCTCGAACTCAATAGGTTATAGATTTGCTGCCGTTCCGGTTGATTAGAAACTGGCGTTGAGTTGATGAATCTCGCCAGGTTCTGAAGCTTCGCGGGCAGAAGCTGGAGCTGATGCTACTTGACATAGCTCGGCAGCAGGTAGCGTTTCGCTTGCCTTGTTCCATGCTGCAGCATTTCAAATTTGAAATGCGATTACAGATTGGGGTGTTTTTCAAACTTGTTGCTATGCGATCTGATCATCTGATTGCAGGAGGCTGACGAGCTCATCGTCGGACTTCCATTGTCGGCCGACGGTAGGGAGACGCCGCAGTCCAACAAGGTGCGAAGCGTCGTCGGGAGGCTCGCTGTCCAAGCTGCCGAGCGGTGCGTCACCTACATGGCGTGCTCCTATAATTTCAAATTCGAGTTCCTTTGGTTATGTGAGCCAGATTGGTTCATTGCGTGGCTTGGTGATTGTTGAGTGCCTCAAGTGGTTTGTTTGAACAGCGCAGGGGCTTGAGGGTGTATCTGCAGGATGAGCATGGAACGTCCATAGACGCCCTTGATTTCATGATCTCCAGGTGAGCCGTATCCTGTTGATTGGCATTGCAGTGCAACTGTGCAAGTCTGCCACAGTTTCAACATGCTAACAGCTTTACTGTTGTTGCTAACTTAGCTGAACACTTGCAGTTGACATCAAATTTCTACTGATTGCTTCCATCTACGTAGACTATTGATAATCCCAAACCCTTATAGAATTGTTATTTTTTTTAGCATCGAGATCTTGTCTGACGTTGACTATGACCCTCAATTTCCAGGTGTGTTAAGAAGTCTGCACGAGATGTCAAATCCGACGCATATGCAGCTGTGGTATGTGTTTTATGTTTCATATTTATTTATTAAGTCATCACTGTTCATTTTTACCTAAAATTTAACTTATTTGCTTTGGTTATAGATGATTTTGGAGAGATATTTCTCATTGTCAGGTCAAGGGGCTAACATCATTCTTCCTAAGCAACAAGAACTACAGGACAAGCTGATTAGTCAGGCTAGGAGAGATGATCGAATTTAGAAGGCAATATCCTCTAGTTTCCCCAAATGTAGACACCAAATCTAGTATGACTTCGAAAAAACATTTTGATTCTCTGTGGCTAATTTTTTTTTCACTCAGAACAATATTGGGAGCAACTAACTTCAATTGTTATACCATCTCATTTTCTGTGCTGTAGTTTGTCATTCAAGTTATTTTTCTTCTGTTGTACTGTACTCGAATTTTTTTTATATGACCGATTTTGCAGATTGAGTAACATATTTTTTGCCATTTTTTTCTAAAGTTTTGTCAGGGTTTTTCTTTGCTGTTTTTCTAGATAATTCTAAATTCTAATTGGTAGCTCACTACAACAAATTTGTGTTAGTCTTATGTAGCTGTATCTTTTATCTTTAGCTGTTATGGTCCTTATGGAGACGACAAAACAATTCTTGGAAACAATAATCCTTTAAACTGGCTTTGTCAAGTTCATGTATTTTTTCTTTCTTCTTTTTTTTTTGACTGAACAACATATGTATTTCTTGACCACTGGAACAGAATGCCGGATGTTCTAAAAGCATTTTGAAGTTGAGTCTTTGTAGTGTAGTTACTGGTATCTTCAAGTTTTTTTTTAAAAAATAATGTCATTATCAGACGGCATTCTTGTTACTGGATTTTATGCCAGTTGGCCATGTTTACCTTCTCAGATTATGTGGTCTTCAGTAAAATTGGAAGATTCAGGATACATTCGTTTTGGGGATTCAACAGTTGCTGAAAGGCCTATGCACCTGCAGCACTTGCAGATGAAGACTGTTTCATTCTAAAAAGCCGCATTTTTTACTTTGGAACATGTGACTGGTAAGGAATCCACAGCTTCCCTAGGTTGACACCAGGTTTTCATTTTCACCTTCTGTTTGATTTCTTCTTTTGAACTAATTGCTGCAATTGCTCAGATAGTTGCTTTTGTTTAGTATCATCTGCCCATATAGTCGCTTTTGTTTAGTCCTCCCCCCATTCCAAAATTGTTTTTGCTAGTTAGTTCAAATTTTAAACAATCGGTGACAACAATTTTAGGATGGTGGAAGTATATTCTAAAATGCTTTTAAGATCTGCTAGTGGTGCAATATTTTTTTGGCATCTGGCCTTTGTAAGGTACGGCTTCTTATTATGATTTTCACAATAAATAATTTGATGCATAACGAATTGGACAAAATTTGCGTGCTGCAAATCTAAAAATCAAGTTTTGAGGTCCCGTTTGAAATGGAAAATTTTTTCTTTCTACCTTTTTTTCTGTGAAATTAAACAAATTATTGTAAAATTTTTGTGAAATTCCTGCGTTCTCGGTTAGCCCCTGCACCCCGGATTCCTGGACGCTCGACCCTAGGTCGTGGGCTGCGCGGGTAAGCGCCTGTTTGGACGTAAAGTATTTTAAAGTTTTAGAAGAATACCATAGTTTTACAAAATACTATGGTTTTAATAAATAAGGAGGTATTTGGATGCAACTAACTTTAGAGTTTTAGAAACTTTAGTATCGTTAATACTTCAGTTTTTTGGAGTTTTAGAAACTTCACATTGTACCTCTTTTTTTCTATACTGAGGGAACAGCGCACCTACGGTTAACACACTTCTTCGCGAGCACCCGTGTTCTCGCTTTCCTCCAACAGTTCTGAACCCAGTTTTCGATCTGTTCGATACTAGAGATGACCTCAGAGTGCTGCATCATCTTCCCCACTCTCTCATCTTCTTATGAATTGCATCAGGGCTGCTTCGGTGGTGGCTAAAAACTTATTTTGCACATTGTTAAATACTAGTACTAATCTCTTCCAACAACATATCACTTGGAGTGTTCGTGCAACTCTGATCACCGAGTTGAGCTGATATGATAACACCTCTCCAAGCTGGTATCATTTTTGTAAATACTACAAAATACTTTAGTATTCAAACATGTCGTGATTTATCTTAAAACTGTAAAAAAATTTAGTTTTTAAATATGATTGACTTCAGTTTTTAAAACCATAGTATCTGAATACTATAGTTTTTAAAAAACACCAGTATCCAAACAAGGTCTAACTTGTGCGCAACTTGAACGCACCGTGATTTCACTAAAATGAACAAGGCCTAACTTGTGCGCAACTTGAACGCGCCGTGATTTCACCAAAATGCCATCGGATACGGCGACGCCGCTAGCTATCTTTATTTTTGAGTAAATTTCACAAAATTACATATAGTTTATTAAAATTATTATAAAACTACAGATTTAAGCTATAATTTCAGAAAATTACAAATTTTGGATCAAATTTATCACAAAATTACAGTTTTTATCTAATTTATTACAAAATTACATATTTTATACTCAAATTATCATAAAACTACAAATTTTATGTAATGTGGCTGAAATTTACTGTAAAAAATTTGTAAGATTTTAAAACTATGATTTAAATCTGTAGTTATATAAAACTATGATTTATATTTGTAGTTTTGTGATAATATTCATAAATTGTAGTTTGTGAATTTTACCTTTTTTCTTCGTCGCATGCAGGGAGAAACTCCGCTGACATCTGCACTCGAGTCCTTGAGTGCATCCCTTAGCCACCGGTCAGATCTTCGCAACCCACTGGCGGCGATGGCGGCGGCTCCCGTCTACGCGGCCGCGACCTCGACCTCCTCCTGTGCGCGTCTGCCCAGGGCCTCTCTGCGTGCGTGAGAGCTGCCGTCACGTTCCCCTCCTGCCGTACGCGTCCCTAGTCACCTCAGCATGTTATCCAACTCGTTTTGTGATTTACCCCTCTCCTTTCGTATTTTACTTCGTGCATCACGGCCGGCCAGAAGCGGATGGGATCGCTGAACAACACTGAGGGGCTCAGGTTTGGGACTTTGGGGTGGTAAGTTTTCGGTTACTGAAATACTGAGAGATGCCTGTTGTTTGATACTAAGCACCGATGTCCGTGCTGACGCTACGGTTGAAAAAAATATTAAATTAAAAAATAATATATTAAATTAAAATTATATGTTTTTTATTATTCATCATTACTATGGAAAAAAAGTTAAAGTTTACATGTATTATATCTAAGATTTGATGCACTTTAAAAATTTCTAAAAGAATATAGATACATTATTTTGGTACTTCAATAATTATAGTCGAAATTTAATTTTAAGTATATTTTTATTCTGCACATGTATTAATATGCAGCATGATCTGATCAACATACCTATTTTAATATAGTTTTGATACACGTGCTAACGTTACGGTCTAAAAAAAATATTGACTTAAAAAATAATATATTAATATTAAAATTTGAAGTTTTTTATTCTTTACCGTAAAAGATTAAACATATAATATATTCAATATTATATAACGTATCACTTTTTGTTTTCCATGTACTACCTTGTTTTAAAATATTAGTATATCTAAATTTGGTTAAAAATCAAATTCTTCAAACTTTTACTAATAATATTTAAAAAATTATATAATTTTTAATATAAAAAGATATATAAATTAAAAAATATAATTTTTATAGAATAAGATATCATGATAACTTTTTTTTGAGCCATACTTTTTCTAATTGATTCAAAATTACAATGGCCACGTACGCCCTTCAATGCACGGGTGCTGCATCCGCCTAATGCTTATATGCTTGAAATGAATTTGTTTTTTTTTAATATCTTCTCATTGATTTTTTATATTTGTTCGAGGTTGTTATGTTTTGTTAACAATTAGTAATTCATGTGGGTTCAAAAATCTTAGAGATTCGAAAGAGCTGATCCGTTAGATTTGTAAAAGGTATTTGTGATAAAATTTCATTAATCAGATTTGTAAGAAAAAATAATTTTGAGTATATTTTTTATATGCATGTAATCTAACTTATTTTTATTAAAGATATTTTACTGTGCGTACTTAAAATTAAAAAACAGTGCTTTTTAAGGTGTAGACACCGAATGGATACCGTAGCTTTGTTCTGCAGTGCTTATTACTGATTATTACTGACATCCTGTTCCTGTATTTTGGCACCTTTATAATTGAGACAGTGAATAATTTATTTCCAAGTGCGGAACAAGGTCATAATAAAGCTGCATTACTGTCTGTTTTTCCGATGAAATGCTCTGCATCACTTTATGATTGTATTCAAGGAATTAATATCCTAATCATGCTCACTTCTTACGTTTGAGTTGTCATCGATTCAAAATCATCTTCAAAACTGCCTCGCCGCCAGCTTTATTGATGTAGGGAAAGCGAAGATGGCCGTAGTACTCATCCTGTTTTGATGGGGTCTTTGCAAGTGCAGCCAGGACAGGGATGATCAAATCATTTCGTAGCAATATTTAGGTGATTATTGAATTGTGGATTTGATGAAATGATTGATAGGTGTGTGTGTTTGCCTCGTCAAGCAGACCAGAAATTGATCGCGCCTGGATTTTTGTTGTTTGTTCCCGTTCCCCTTCCCACCGCATTTATCTGGACCGCTCGATTTGATATGGACGGTCTTCTTATATCGTCAATCCCCTGGCCGCCGTCTGACTCCAGGAGCTCCTCGTCCAGCGGTCCAGGTCGCGAATCCACGCCGACGGCCGGGGCACGCGCGGTGAATTGGTCTCTCTGATTTGTCGGGATCGGGTGCTTGGCAGCTTGGGGGAGAAGGCAGAGGTGAGGGGGGGAGGGCGCGCGGCTGGCCGGCCGGCCGGAGAGAGCCACGTGCCCTTGGAGCAACAGTTTTCGACTGCTCGAGTCTTCAACCCTGATTCGCGATGGGCGGCTCCTCCGTTTGGGATGGGACTCTGTCTCTGGACGGCTTCAACGCCTCCGCAACGGTGCTGATCAAGCAGTGGGAGGAGTTGGAGGTTGATGAATCTCTTCCCGACTGGACATGGCGACCTTGCTGCAGAATGGGGGTGCCATCTGAGGTATACTTTTTTTTTTATATTGTTGTTGATTCCCTCTCTCACCAAACCTTAGATTGCACATCGCGTCGCTGATCTCTATTGATTTCTTCCAGGTTGAAGGATATCTGGCCCTGGAAGGAGTGTATCGCAGTTGTGGACAGGGCCAGGTGCCGTCTCTTTACCTCTATATTTTCTTTTCTTTTCCTTTGCATAAATACTTGTAGCATTTAACTAATGTGCATACCTGAGCAGATTGAGGAGAGCAATGACTTTCATGATGCAGACATTACCGTGGATGATTCTTGGGTAAATGTTCAATACTCCCTCCATTCCACAAAGAAGGTCATTTTGGACAATGATATGGTTTTCAAAACATAACTTTGACTTCTATTTTTTATAAACATATTTATTAAAAAAATAACATATTTATACTTTTATGAAAGTACTTTTCAAAGAAAATCTAATCATATAATTTTTATATTTTTAAATTTAACAAGTTAAAACTTATTTGTAATATATATTCTCAATGTTTGACCAAAACATTGTCCAAAACGACCTATTTTGTGAAGCGGAGGGAGTATACTCTAATTTGCTTTGAACTACATAAGAGCAACGACTTCAATATATGGTTCCTGTGACTTGCTTTGTACATTAGATTGCTTTGAACTTCCACCACTCATAGTTTCAGAATATCTTTTATATTTGAGGCTATTAGGATAAAAAATTGTCCACCTCAACTCTAGTTCTGAAATAACCTTGTACTCCGCTTATGGTGCCCTTTGCTTTGCAGGTTCAGAGCTCTAGCGATGCTACTCATGTTTATGATTTTCATATTGTCTACAGCCACTCCTACAGGGTTCCAGTCCTATACTTTCAGGGGCACCACTCCAGTATGCAATTCAGTCGCAATAACGAATATTTACTTACTTTTATTGGTTTATTTGACAGCAAACATTTTTTGAAAGGAAATTTAACAGCAAACATGACATCTATCACTTGTGTTTAGGTGGGCAACTGCTTACTCTCGACGAGATAAAACAAGACCTTCCTTCTAACTCGTTGAAAGTAATAAGCGAGTCAAAGTGGACTTATATTACTCGAGAGGTATGACTGGTTTACTTGTGATTCTAGGTGACGATATATAAATAGGGGCATCTTGATCTGTATTCACTAATTGGCACAAAAAACTTAACAATTGAACTGTTCTCTCACTTCTGCAGGAGCATCCCCACTTAAGCAGGCCGTGGTTCACCTTGCACCCCTGTGGAACCAGTGACTGGATGAAGCTACTTATTGGAAAAACTGAAGTGGCCGATCAGGAACAAACACTGAAATATTTACCGGCATGGCTCTCCGTGGTTGGCCAGGCCGTAGGACTGACAATTCCTCTTGAGCTTCATAGCAACTCATAGGTTCTTCACTCTTCACCCTTTCTTGTTTTAGAAATGTACATGGTGATTTAAATGGAATGTCACCAATATTGTTCCGTTTTGTAATGTTGTAAATGTCAAAATTCTTTGCAAAATTTTCTCTGGGTCTGAAAGTTAGGAAAGCAATATATCTCAGTAGAGTACACTTCTTTATAACCAGGAAATCGGAAGATCGTATGCACCGACGCACGCAACATGGAAGCCCAAGGCCAACGAAGCAACGGCCCGTGTAGAATATCTTGAGCCTGGGGCCCAAATATCTGCTCCTCAAAGGCGTTTTGGTTCTGTCGGTCACGAATAAAGAACTCTCCATGCGACCTAGGCTCGTCGATCTGTCGGTGTCTTCGGCGTTCGAGTTTCATATTTTCTCCTGGCGTGGGGTTTGCGCCGCTAACAACCCGATAACAATAGTTTTTTTTAGCCAGTGGCTAGTGGCGTGTCCCTGTCCTCTCTCCATACCCTCCGGCATTGTATATTCACTGTAAGTCTGTAACCAACGGCACTCGATTGTCCTGGATGACTGACGACACAGGCACAGACTTCATAATCTGACACTTCACAATTCTATTCTTTTGTTAAGAATCTTACTAAATATTTTGCAAACTGCTTTTCTGACTAGCGAAACATCATATAGAAGTTTCAGTTCACCTGTGATTTGTTACTGTATGCGTACTCTTCGTTTCTTGACCTGCACTGTATATCTGCGTGTTATCTGGCACCTTTTCCGGTGAGATATCGCTGTACAGCGGTCGCTCGCTGGTGATAGCTTGCCAGTTGCAACACGGAACGTATGTGCACATCCAGCAGGCATCAGCCAAGCTACACACTAACCATAAGAAAAGTTTCAGGTGTGTGCGGATATAATTGGTGCCAGACCTTCGCCAGGCTGAACACGGCATATTCCGAGAACAATAGACAAATCAGAGGAGTGGACAAAAGCCCCTGCTAACTAACGTGTGTTTTCCCCCATCCTTGACTAACAGCTACGGCGAGCGACTGACACCCCGCCCACGCGCACATGGTTGTTGAGCTTGCATATGTCTTGGACTGTCCTGACCAGCTGCTCTGCCCTGCCCTTGATCAGAGGGAGATCCTCCAGTTGAAACTACGGAGCAGTACTGTGATTCAGAGTTCTTGCGTCAAAGAAAACTTTTTTCGCCGGTGTTTTCAAGTGCCATATAAATCCAGTTGAAATTCTTGTTCAGATTGAGATCTGGGAAGCTGTAGTGGTTCTAATGACTGAATGTTGTAGATGCAGTTAACTCTTCCTGCACATATTTCTCGGGTCCTCTAACTCATCGGAACCGAGGACAGATCGCTGTGAAAAAAAAATCGCGATACAATCTGGCACATGGAACAGCATCCGAAGGCTGATGCAGACAGATTGTTGTTCAAGTTACACACACCGCAGCCTCCATGCACGCCCAAAAATGCTCATCATCCTTGGAGAGCCTGAACGTGCTTGCCTGCCCCCACACCGGGCGTCACCACGCGGCCGTGCAGCACGGGGCAAAATGCGCGTTTCGCCAGATAGAAACACATGGAAACCGATGGACCTGTTCGGTTGAGATTTTTGTAGCTGTGCGGTACAGCCAGTCCGCAGATGACTTAATTGCGGCAGCATGCTAGTACTAAGACTGCTTCCCACAGCGCAGCCAAAATACGCTGTTTGTATCTGATCCGAACGCGACTCGATGTTTTCCTGCGCTCGTCTTCTTCACTCGGTTTTCCGGGCCCCTCGGTGTCAGGTAAACGGTCGAAGTCGCTGTCTGCAGCTGGCCGTCACCCTTTTTTAGTAGACGGATGGTGGATCCCAACGTGACGATGTGATAAAGTGAGGCGGCCTGATTGATAAAAGAGCTTTGCAAAGCGTACACAGTACCGTCCAAAAGAAAACAAATGAGGCCCGTAAGTGTATGATATATAGGTATAATTGTTATATTTAAAATTTCAAAAAATTACAATAGTATATATCAAATTACTAATTCAAAAAAATTTAACTGCTCAAACGAAGCAATTCCAAGGTATGGGAGCTTCGGAAGGAGTGCAATGCGAGGGTCTTTCAGCCAAGCCAACTCAACAGGGGAGGTCGGGTAACACATCAGGAAGGATCTCAGCCAGATTCATATTTAAGAAAAAAAATTACAGCCAATGGAACTGTGTCACTCATCGATGGTGGGATTAAGGTTTACAAAACTATTCAAAACCGATCGATTTTTATGTTTTTTTAAAGTAAAAACAGTCTAATTCAGTTTCATCAAACGATCAGTTTTTATTTTAAAAATTTTAAAAAAATGTAAAACTGAAAACCGATAAAATCGAAAAAACTGATTGATAAACCGGTAAAACCACTCAATAAAAAAAATCGACCGATTTACTGTAAAACTTCATTCAATTTTTTTTAAATTTGAAACGATTTTTAATCGATTTTTACAGTTTTTGTTATTTTTGTCAAACCGACCCGATCAATTTTATCCATTAAAATGAAATCCACAAAACCCTGGCTGGGATGTCCCTCTCACGAGCGAGGATCTCCATACAAGACACCCCGCTTCTTGTTGGTAACCATAGCAGCATCAATAAACAATGTAAAAAAATACGCTCTCCAGCATATATATAGAAAAGAAAAGAAGAAAATTTAAAAAGGAAAAAGAAAAGGAGAATGCCCAAACCACCCTCGTTCCCTTCTCTTTCTCCTGTCCCACCTCCCCTAGCAAGCAAAGCAGACCAGAGGAGCCGGAGCCGGCCAGCACCACCCGCGAGTCAACCACCAGACCCTCGCCGCTTGAAAACTCCCCCAGCCAGCCTCTTTCTTCAGTCCTCACCCCCTGCCTGTACCAGGCTCCGCAGCCCACCGCCAAGAAGGATCGCGGCGCGCTGCCGGCCCTTCCACGCGTTGCTGATCCAGCAGCGATCCAAAGGGAAGGCACCGGCCGAAGCTGAGCCGGCCCGCCGGCAGCAGCAGCAGCCATGTACTCGGCGAACCACTGGGGCGGGTCGTTCGAGATCGCCGCCGACGGTGCGGCGGAGGACGACCACAGCCGCAACATGGACATCGACCGCGGCGCGCTGTCGGCGCGGCAGCACCACCACGAGCTGGACGAGACGCAGCAGAGCTGGCTGCTCGGCCCGCCGGAGGCCAAGAAGAAGGACAAGTACGTCGACCTCGGCTGCGTCGTCGTCAAGCGCAAGGTCCTGTGGTGGGCGCTCTGGACCCTCGTCGGCGCCTTCTTCCTCATCGCGCTCCCCATCATCATCGCCAAGTCCATCCCGCACAAGAAGCCCGGGCCGCCGCCGCCCGACCAGTACACCGAGGCGCTGCACAAGGCGCTGCTCTTCTTCAACGCCCAGAAATGTGAGTGATCCGAGCGACTCCCCTGTTTCATGCTTGCTCCTCTTGATCTTCCCCTGTTTCTTCACGCGGCTCCTTCCTCGGCTGAATTTTTCCAAGCTCTCGCAGCTAGAGTGAATCTCTACAAACTTTTACCATCCCTGATCGGTGGAAGCTCGTGTGGATCTGCCATTTCGTCAGAACTTAGAACTTCCGTAGAAAATCACGACGAATTTCTTGTCTCGAGCTGACTTTTTTGACCAATCACCATGCATCTTTATTGCACACCCAGTTAGATGTTGGTGATCCAAAGCAAAACAGAAGAGCCAACGCAACAAGCCAACAACGCGCAATAGTACAGCTGTGCATAGCTGCAACCCCACTCCTGGAATGTTCTGTCCTGTTTCGAGTCACCACCACACCTTTACTTGCCGAAAGCGACCGTCCGATCTACAGAGAAAATCGCCCAAATCCTGATTGCTATTGGCTGGAATCTTGGCACTTTCATCAGCATTAGGCCACCACATGCAAGTTGATCCATCCTTAGGACCTGAATCAGATTGTAGATCTTACTGAATTAACTGTGCTCTACTTATGTGGATCTAATTCTGACTACACTATGCCCTTAGATCTTGCCATTCTCCAAGATCTGTTTGTTCAACATTGCACTAGTCTGTTTATGATAAGATCAAGATAATATGCGGAGAATTACACTGTTCTATCCATCTGACAACTCCTCATTCTTCCTGACAGCCGGCAAGCTACCGAAGAACAACGGCATCAAGTGGCGCGGGAACTCAGGCCTGTCGGACGGCTCCGACCTGACAGACGTCAAGGGCGGCCTCGTCGGCGGCTACTATGACGCCGGCGACAACATCAAGTTCCACTTCCCGATGGCCTTCTCGATGACCCTGCTGAGCTGGTCTGTGCTAGAGTACAGCGCCAAGTACAAGGCAGTGGGGGAGTATGATCATGTGAGGGAGCTCATCAAGTGGGGCACGGACTATCTTCTTCTGACCTTCAACAACTCTGCCTCCACCATCGACAAGCTCTATGCTCAGGTAAAGTATCTCACATTTTATCATGTTTTAGTACTACTTCATGTTAGCTAATAAACTTGTGCTGTAGTCTGTAGTCCGTTGTCTTCCAGACGTTGTTGTCCGAGTCTGTAGCGCCTTGAGCGCGAGTCCGTTTGTACCGTGCGTCGTGGTCCAGGTTGTTAGGATCATGGCGCCCAGGGCGGCATGCTGATCCGGGTATGTCGCAGCTTTACGGCCAAGTAAAAGGAGTCGTGATTACTTCTATAAATAAGAGAATAAACGGTCTCATTAGCAGCGCCATTGGCTGCACCAATTCACTTGAGTTCCAGTGTGTTTCGCGTGCGTTAACAGAGCTAGCCGGCGACGATCAGAACAGTTGATCTCCGGCGACTTCTGACAAGTGGCATCAGAGCAGTTGCGCTTCTGGGAAGCCATGTCCGCACCACGCCAGCAGGAAGGAGGCTCGCCACCGCCGAGAGATCATCGCGACTCACCGTCTCCGCCGCCGCGTCGTCCTCGCCGACGAGGAGATGGGCGGGAGAATGTTGTCGAGCAGGTGATTGAGAGGGCGGCGAGCTCCTTCACGTATCCGGTGCTCACGCGCTCGGGGTACACGGAGTGGTCCCTTGTGATGATGGTGAACTTGCAGGCGGCCGGACTGTGGCAGGTGATCAGCACCGACGTCGGCACATACCAGGAGGATCGCAGTGCGCTGTCCGCACTCCTGCGCGCCGTCCCTGTCGAGATGCAGGCGGGCCTTGCTGTGAAAGCTACCGCCAGGGAGGCATGGGAGGCAATCAGGACAGTGCGTGTCGGCGATGATCGAGTAAAGGAGGCCAACGCCGCGAAGCTTCGCCGAGACCTCAGTGATCTCTCGTTCAAGCCAGGTGAGAGCGTTGAAGACTTCGCGCTCCGCCTCACCACGATTGCAAATCAATTGCGTGTGCTGGGTGAGGACGTCCCCGAGAAAGAGGTCGTCAAGAAGCTTCTGCACTCCGTCCCTGAGCAACTCGAACAGGTGGCAATCTCGATTGAGACACTGCTCGACCTCAGCACAGTCTCCATCGAGGAAGCCACCGGCAGACTGCGAGCAGTGGAGGAAAGGAAGAAGGCGGCCTCACCGTCTGCCGCGGCGACGAACGGGAAGTTGCTACTGACGGAGGAGGAATGGATGGCGCGTCTCAAATCGCGCGAGCAAGGTGGAGCTAGCGACGGCGGCCTTGGCCATGGGCGCGGCAGGGGCCGTGGCAGAGGAAGAGGACGAGCCAGTGGCGGAAGCGAGCCGCGCCGGGCCGCGCCGGGTGACATTTGTCGGAGCTGTGGCAAGGCCGGCCATTGGGCCAGGGACTGCCGGTCCAAGGCTAAGAAAGAGGCCCAAGCCCATGTGGCAATGGAGGAAACTTCATTACTCCTAGCCGAGGCGGAGAGCGCCGGTGAAGGGGAAATCGATCCAAGACCTAAGGCGGCGCCGGCGGCGAGCTCACTGTCTACACCGGCGGCGGACTCCCAGGCTGCGCCGGTGGCGGGCCTTGTGCTCGCGGCGGTGAACTCTGCCCCCACGGCAGCCTCGCGCGTGGTACACCTGGAAGAACTGAAGGCAGAGGCGAATCTTGGAGCGGAAGGGGGAACTTGTGCCGAGCGGTGGGTCGTCGACACCGGGGCGTCCAATCATATGTCGGGGGTCCGCACCGCCTTCTCCCAACTCGACACAGGCGTCCATGGCACCGTGAGGTTTGCTGACGGATCGGTCGTGCAGATCGAAGGTTGCGGCACTGTTCTCTTCGGCGGTAAAGGTGGTGAGCACATTGCCTTCTGTGATGTGTACTACATTCCAAGGTTGAAGACCAACATTCTCAGTGTCGGGCAACTGGATGAGCTGGGGTTCAGCACCATAATAGAAGGGGGAGCCCTGAAGATCCGTGATCCGGAGAAGCAGCTGGTTGCAAGCATCTCGCGTGGTAAGAATCGTCTCTATGTTCTTAATGCAGCGCCAATGCAACCTGTGTGCCTATCAGTGCAGGAGGGGAATGAAGCTTGGCGCTGGCACGCCCGAATGGGACACTTAAATTTCCCAGCGCTGAAGAAAATGTCCAGAGAAGAATGGGTAAGAGGCTTGCCGGAGATTGTGCAGGTGAACCAACTCTGTGATGGGTGTATGGCTGGGAAGCAAAGGAGGACCCCTTTTCCAGAACAAGCAGTGTATAGGGCTCAAGAGCACTTGGAGCTTGTACATGGTGACCTCTGTGGGCCAGTTACACCAGCAACCCCAGGTGGTAAGAAATATTTCCTGCTGCTTGTAGATGATATGAGTAGATATATGTGGATTCAATTGATTTCTGCGAAGAGTAGTGCACTGGAGGCAGTTCAGATTGTTCAGGCAGAGGCTGAAGCTATCTCAGGGAGGAAGATGAGGTGCTTGCGAACTGATCGAGGAGGAGAATTCACTTCAACCTCTTTCGCTAAGCACTGTGCAGAATCTGGGGTGCAGCGGCACTTGACAGCGCCCTACTCCCCTCAGCAGAATGGGGTTGTCGAGCGCAGAAATCAATCGGTTGTAGCTGCAGCTAGAAGCATGATGAAAGCCAAAGGATTGCCAGGGTATTTCTGGGGTGAGGCAGTGTCCACGGCTGTCTACCTGCTGAACAGATCTCCAACGAAGAGTGTCTCCAACATGACTCCTTTCGAGGCCTGGTTCGGTAAGAAGCCTGCTGTCAGTCATCTTCGAACTTTTGGATGTATTGTGTATGTGAAAAATACAGTACCCCACCTCAAGAAGCTAGAAGATCGAGGTACGAAGATGATTTTTGTAGGTTACCAACCGGGTTCCAAGGCATACCGTGCATATGATCCAAAGACACAGAAGGTTCATATTACAAGAGATGTGGCGTTTGATGAGTTGGCTCAATGGGATTGGGGAGATCACACAGGTGCTCAAGGAGAACTTGATGTTGACCCCTTTGTCATAGAGTACTTCACACAATCAGTGAATGAGTCAGAAATGCCAAGTGAGCAAAGTGCACAGGGGCCACTATCACCTGCAGAAACACCATCACCAGTTCCAAGACAGCCATCACCTGTTACAGTGGAGATAGTGTCACCACCTAGTGCTGAACCAGATCTTGATGCAGATCATGATGATGCCAATCTCAGGTTCAGGATGGTCGATGAGGTGCTGGGACCTGCTGCTATCCCAGGGAGACCACAAAGGGAATTAAGGGAATTAAGTGAGGAGCTTCTTGTGGTCAGTGCAGAGGAGCCATCTTCTCTGGCTGAAGCAGAACAAGACCCCAACTGGTATTCTGCAATGCAAGAAGAGCTGAAGTCAATACAAGAAAATCACACTTGGAAGGCAGTTGAGTTACCTCCTGGACAGAGAGCTATAGGACTGAAATGGGTGTACAAGGCGAAGAAGGATGAGCATGGTCGAGTTGTTAAACACAAAGCTCGATTAGTTGCGAAGGGATTTGTGCAGAGGCAGGGAGTAGACTTTGAAGAGGTGTTTGCACCTGTAGCAAGGATGGAGTCAGTAAGATTGATTCTTGCTGT
>BCLH01002850.1:19752-39183 GCA_001602315.1 Zoysia pacifica
GGTCGAGTTGTTAAACACAAAGCTCGATTAGTTGCGAAGGGATTTGTGCAGAGGCAGGGAGTAGACTTTGAAGAGGTGTTTGCACCTGTAGCAAGGATGGAGTCAGTAAGATTGATTCTTGCTGTGGCTGCGCATGAAGGATGGCAAGTCCATCATATGGATGTGAAATCTGCCTTCCTGAATGGAGAATTAATTGAAGAAGTCTATGTTCGCCAACCACCAGGGTTTGTCATTGGTAAGGAGCATCAGGTGTTGAAACTGAAGAAGGCACTGTATGGTCTTCGACAAGCGCCACGGGCCTGGTATGCAAAATTGCACATCTCTCTCTGTGAACTGGGTTTCACTCGCAGCGACCATGAACATGCTGTATACACCAGGCGCACTTCAAATAGGCCACTGGTGATAGGCGTGTATGTGGACGATTTGCTCATTGCAGGCGCCCTGGACAGTGACATCGTCAAGTTCAAGGAAGAGATGCTCTAGAGATTTCGTATGAGTGATCTTGGGCTTCTTTCATATTATTTGGGAATTGAGGTTCGACAGGATGATGATGGAATCTCAATTCGCCAAACTGCTTATGCACAGCGTCTACTAGAAAAAGCAGGGATGGCTGACTGCAACCCGTGTGCTACACCCATGGAAGCCAGACTGAAATTGTCCAAGTCAAGTACTGAGAAGCTTGTTGAAGCATCAGACTATCGCAGTATCATAGGCGCCCTGAGGTATTTGATCCATACCCGACCAGACTTGGCTTATTCTGTGAGCTTTGTGAGTAGATTCATGGCAGAACCCCGGGAGGATCACCAAGTAGCAGTGAAGCATATTCTACGATATATAGCAGGAACAAGGAGTTTTGGGGTAATATTCAGGAAGGGCAACGCTGATGGACTGCAGCTTGTTGGGTATACTGATAGTGATCTTGGAGGTGATGTTGACGACAGTCGTAGCACCTCAGGAGTTCTGTTCTTCTTAGGAGCAAGCCCAATCACATGGCAATCACAGAAACAAAAGTCTGTAGCATTGTTGTCTTGTGAGGCAGAATATATGGCATCATCAGTGGGGACCTGTCAAGCAGTGTGGCTAGCCGGGTTGCTGACTGAAATCATTGGCACTTCAATCAAGCCTCCTGTGCTGAGGATCGACAACAAAGCTGCAATTGACCTAGTCAAGAATCCAGTTCATCACGGCCGCAGTAAGCACATTCGAATTCGTTATCATTTTGTTCGTGAATGTGCAACAGAAGGAAGAATTGGGCTTGAGTTTGTGAGGACTGAAGAGCAGTTAGCAGATATCTTAACAAAGCCCCTGGCGCGCATCAAGTTTCAGGAGATGCGAGAGAAGATTGGAGTCGTAGGCTTGATATAGAGGCACAAGGTTTAGGGAGAGATTTGTTAGCTAATAAACTTGTGCTGTAGTCTGTAGTCCGTTGTCTTCCAGACGTTGTTGTCCGAGTCTGTAGCGCCTTGAGCGCGAGTCCGTTTGTACCGTGCGTCGTGGTCCAGGTTGTTAGGATCATGGCACCCAGGGCGGCATGCTGATCCGGGCAAGTCGCAGCTTTACGGCCAAGTAAAAGGAGTCGTGATTACTTCTATAAATAAGAGAATAAACGGTCTCATTAGCAGCGCCATTGGCTGCACCAATTCACTTGAGTTCCGGTGTGACTCAACGTGTCGCATTTCCGCGTACTGATCTGTCTCTTGCTCCAGGTGGGTGCTGCAAAGATCAATGCTACTGAGCCGGACGATCACTACTGCTGGAACCGTCCGGAGGACATGGCGTACAAGCGTCCCGTCATCTCAGTGAGCTCCGCCCCGGACCTTGGCGGCGAGGTCGCCGCGGCGCTGGCGTCCGCGTCCATCGTGTTCCGCGACAACCCCGCGTACTCCAAGAAGCTGGTCAACGGCGCGGCCACCGTGTACAAGTTCGCGCGGGCGATGGGCCACCGCACGCGGTACTCCGCCGGCAACCCGGACATCGAGTACTACTACAACTCGACGAGCTACTGGGACGAGTACATGTGGAGCGCGGGGTGGATGTACTACGCCACCGGCAACGCCAGCTACATCACCTTCGCCACGGACCCGCGGCTGCCCAAGAACGCCAAGGCCTTCTTCAACATCCTCGACTTCTCCGTGTTCAGCTGGGACAACAAGCTCCCCGGCGCGCAGCTGCTGCTGTCGCGACTGCGCATGTTCCTCAACCCGGGGTACCCGTACGAGGAATCGCTCATCGGCTACCACAACGCCACCAGCTTGAACATGTGCATGTACTTCCCTCGCTTCGGGTCCTTCAACTTCACCAAGGGCGGGCTCGCGCTCTTCAACCACGGCATGGGCCAGAACCTGCAGTACGTCGTCGCCAACTCCTTCATCGCCGCGCTCTACGCCGACTACATGGAGGCCGTCAACGTCCCCGGCTGGTACTGCGGCCCCAACTTCATGACCACCAACGACCTTCGCGCGTTCGCCAGGTCTCAGGTATGTGGAGTCTGTAACTATATTGCTGATACAAACATCAATCTCTCAGAATTACTCGTTTAAGGTTGCTGCATTCGATCTCTAATAAGCTACTGTAGTAGTAGTAGTAATAAGTTCTGACGCTACAAATCATCATGAAAAAAAAAAACAGATCGATTATGTCCTTGGAGATAACCCGAAGAAGATGAGCTACATGGTGGGCTACGGCAAGAAGTACCCGAAGCACGTGCACCACCGGGGCGCGTCAACGCCGAAGAACGGTGTCAAGTACTCGTGCACCGGCGGGTACAAGTGGCGCGACAGCAAGAAGGCGAACCCGAACGTGATCACGGGCGCCATGGTGGGCGGCCCCGACCGGCACGACAAGTACCAGGACTCGCGCAAGAATCATGGGCAGAGCGAGCCGACGCTGGTGGGCAACGCCGGGCTCGTGGCCGCCCTGGTGGCCATCACCAACAGCGGCCGGGGCGTCAGCGTGAACGCGGTCGACAAAAACACCATGTTCTCCGCCGTGCCCCCGCCGTTCCCCGCCGCGCCGCCGCCCCCGTCCTCGTGGAAGCCGTGAGATAGAGCGCCTTTTAGTCGCAGGTGGTTCGATCGGTACGGTGGTGGTTCCTTTGGTCATAGAGTACCATTTTTGGTGACCATCACGCAATTCTTTTGTATACTATACGAAGTTACCTGTGTAAGCAAGCAAACACTGTGGACGGTGGCATGCCGCATTTGTGGCCTGTAGATGTTTCTATGCGTAATCGATTACGGTTAATGAATAGTAGAATGGATGCATATATGCGCAAATTCATCGCATCGGTTCCCAAGGCCTTATTCTCCCTACTCTAGTTTCTGGCAAAATCCTGGATTCCATGGAACATCACCTCCTCCCTCCAGTTTACATTTTATTTTTTAAAAAAAGACAGCTTCAAAATTCAGCCTCTGCTGCATGAAACAGTTCTGGGGCAGGCCATGAGGCCCGTGACATGTAGGATTCAAGAGGGGCCAACGGCGCACGGGCTGGCATGCAGTAACTTGTGGCCTAAATCTGACGGTAAATGTAGTGAATAAAATGGGCCGAGAGCCCAAGTGCAGTTAACGACGGCCCAATGGTTCAACGCTCGTCGGGCTTGTGACTCGTGAGTCTTGGCTATGCGGTCGAACAAACAGGTAAAATGGCGGGTACCCACGATGGGTCACCGGATAGAGGCGGCGGCGGTGGCGCGTTCACTGGCACCACAGGTAGCCTGTTCCTTTTCCGTCCGCCCTCTTCCTCTCGCCCGGTTCCGCGGCGCGAGAATCAAATCCGGGGGCGAATGGACCGGTGGATCCGTCCCAGCACAGCAAGCAGCGCCAACCAGTCCGTGCAAATCCCTCCGACAGGGTGCGCAGTTCACGACGGCCCAGTAATTCAACGCCCCGTCCCGACCGATCCCCCTCGCCTCCACCTCCACTCGAGTCGCGGAACACAGATGAGACTGCTTACTAGTCCATCCGCCGCATCGGCGATCATTGGTCGTTTCCCACGCGACCTGCGCGCTACTTCCCCCTCCACTCTCCTTGCGGCCTTCCGTCCCTCCCTCCGGGGAAGCCGACCCCTCGTCTGCTGCCGATCGGATATCCAGCCCGAGCCACGGAGGAGTCCGACGTCCGGCCGATGCGCCCCTCGATCGGGTCCTTTGACCGTGGTGCGTTTCCTTGTTCTTGTCTCGCTCAGCATTCGTGTCTGAGCGCCCGGGATGTGCTCCGGGTTGCTGGTTTTGGGCTCTTTGGCAACGGGGAGCCGCCTGCGACCTCGCCCCTCGCGCGGTTCGCTGGGTCTAGAGGTGTACTGGTTGCGGCGGGGGCTTTGTTTAGGCGGTGGGTTCCGTCTGGTCTGAAACGGATTGAGCTCACCGGAAGTGAATGCAGCGCGACTAGTTGATATGCCTGGCGTGTTGTTTTTTCATACATATTTTATCATCATAATCCCAATCATTTTGTTATTTTTGTCGATTAATTGCATTCCTTAAATTTTGATTAGTGATTATGCTGCTTACATTTTTTTCAAACACTGAATTTTCCTCATTTAAAATATAGTCATTCAGGTGGGTAATTTTCCCTCCTTTGATTCCCTACACGAAGGATGAGACGGGTTTTACACAGCTTAAACAGTCTTCATTTTAAGCAAAGCTAATATCGATAAAAATAATGCAACGGAGACAACTCAGCATAGGCCAGCACTAGGTTTGATCATTTACTTGGGTGGCATAGGTCTGCCCTGCTTTACACGATCGAATTTGTTCAGCATCAAACTCTATGTTACCTCCCTTTTCTTCCTCATGTTTGCAAATTTTCAATGTGCCAACACCATGGCCGGGTATTTGCCCTGTTTCAGGGTTCTACGGTACCTGAAACGACATACGATTCTGGTGTTTCCTTGGGGGAAGAAATAAGTGAGCATTGAGAAAGAATGGCTTCAAGGGCTATCATCAGGAGGAGGAAGTATATTCTGCAGCATACTAATGCGACTGTTCTATTGCCGTCATCCACTAGTGCAACTCAACAAGGAAATTTTGGATATGAGGTCCAGCAGAGATCTGTATATTCATTTTCAGATGAAAATTCAGCTGATTCTAGTCATGTTAAGGTGCAATATGCTTTAAGTAAGCAAAAACTTTATAGCCATAATAGTGGTTTCTTGTGGTGCCCAACTTGTGTAGTTTCTCTTCCCACTTATGGTTCTGGAGCACAAAATTTTGGATTGCCCCTGGGAGTCAGGTTCTTACTGCAGTCAGTCCGCACAATATCAAACAAAACTGGGCATCCTGAAGTTAATGTCATGAGAGGTCAGGGCGAGGATGAGAAACAGAAGCATAATAAAAAAGAGCCATCCCCAGAAGAATGTGATCAGGCAGTGGAAGGACTAAGCACTGCAAAAGCAAAAGTAAAAGCTAAGCTGGTCGAGGAAGTGCAGAAGTCTGACCAAACAATTATACAGAAAGTATGGGCAAGGCTTCTAGGTATTGGTCCTGCTCTTCGACTTATTGCTTCAATGAGCAGGTCTCAGTCCCCCCTACAACTTGAAGTGCTGCTGTGTTCTTTTTCCTTTTTTTTCCTGCACTCTTCAAAATTTGACACATATTTTGTTTTGTGGGTTTAAGAGCTGATTGGGCTGCAAAATTGAAGCATTGGAAGGATGAATTTATTTCTACGCTGCAGCATTATTGGTTGGGCACTAAGCTACTCTGGGCAGATGTGAGAATATCATCAAGATTGTTGGTGAAACTTGCTGGTGGAAAGAACCTTACAAGAAGAGAAAGGCAGCAACTCACACGAACAACAGCAGATCTTTTCAGGCTAGTACCTTTTGCTGTGTTTATTATTATTCCGTTCATGGAGCTCTTGCTGCCTGTGTTCCTCAAGCTGTTCCCAAACATGTTGCCATCCACTTTCCAGGACAAGATGAAAGAAGAGGTATTTATCCAGATCAAAGAATGTCAACAGATACGCAGACATGGTTCAGGAACACATTTGACTTTGTTATATACAGGAGGCTCTAAAAAGGAAACTGAAAGCAAGGATGGAGTATGCAAAATTTTTACAAGACACCGCAAAAGAAATGGCAAAAGAAGTTCAAACATCACGTAGTGGAGAAATGAAGCAGACTGCTGAAGATCTGGATGAGTTCTTGAATAAGGTATCAGCTTCTGATATGCTAAGTTTGTAGTTTCAAGTATTAAATCAGGTTCCTCTTAGTCCTTTTGTTTTTTTCCTATAAGTGATGTACTTAAATTTGCAACTAGGTTAGAAAGGGTGGACATGTCTCCAATGAAGAAATTTTGAGCTTTGCAAAGCTATTTAATGACGAGCTGACTTTGGATAACATGAACAGGTCGGCTCTTTGTTGAATGTATATTTGATCCTTAAGTATACCCAGATGCCTGATCATTTTTTTTTCCTGCAGATCACGGCTGGTAAATATGTGCAAATACATGGGGATTGAACCTTTTGGTACAGACAACTACCTGCGTTTCATGCTTCGAAAAAAATTAGAAGAGTATGTCTTCCAAATACCTCAATTCTTTAGATGTTAGGGATGAGAAAAAAAATATATGATGTGAATGTGCACAGATAGTTCTTGAGATTAAATTTCATCTTTGACAATTAAGCATGCTTTTCTACTGTAGATAGTTACTAAACTTACTATTGTTGTGATCCCTTACAGTAAGATCAACTCGAGACATATAATTGTTATATCACAGGAAACCTGAACCTCTTTCGAAGTTTCAGTATGATTGAAGCATATCTATATTCATTGTTTATGTCTGTGCTTGCAGCATTAAGAATGACGATAAGATGATTCAAGCTGAGGGTGTAGATACTCTTTCTGAATATGAGCTTCGACAAGCTTGTCGTGAACGTGGTCATCTTGATTTGTTGTCAACAGAGGAGATGCGGCAGCAGGTTTGCCATGTTTGATGTTTGACTGAGGCAACTGACCCCCTTTTTCTTTTATTTATTTTACCAGGTCGGAAACTTGGTCATAGTTAGACTCCAACTTTTATTTATGAGTCCTGAAGAAATTTGCAAAGATAGACAACCAAGCCTAAGTTGGATTCCAATGATCTTATCCATGTCTGTGTAACAATGAGTTGGTGCTAGCGCTAGGCTTGTTATGAAAAATGATGATAAAACGTGCATACTGGTGAAGTAGGTCATTGTCTTAGGTCAATGTACATAAAAATGACGGGCAGTTAGTTTTGGTGCCTTGGTGCTTCAGTAGGTATTCTATATTCCCATTTTAGTAGATTAGTTTATAGATTGCCTTGGTTACCTAAATTTAAAGCTCTTCTTCCCATTTACTCATTTAACCATTGGGATGCATCACATGGCTGTCCTGTAAATTGCATTGCTGCAATTGACTGTTATACAAAGGGAGGTTAAAATGGTGTACCATGCATATGAAACTTGCTTTGTACACCAGAACTGTATCACTATGCATTGAGAGCTTGAAACTGAACAGTAACATAACTACTCCTAGCAAATTACAAGATATGGTTGATAGAAGGTATATTTATCTTTCCATGTAATGATTAGATGTGCATTAATTTGCAAGGATTATATCTGCGTCAATTAATGAGAACAGGCTCATAGAGCGGTCGTAAGACCTCCACTAGACATGCTACCAACTAGAGCTTCAACCTTGGTTCACAAAAAAAAAAAAGGCTGCTCATTGAGTTGTCTGCTTTCAGCATGTTCCTGGACAGTCAGACTTGCTTTTTTTTAAAAAAAAATTGTGTTGAGTTTTTTTTTTAAAAATATTGTGTTGAGATTTTTGGAAAAATTAATAATATTTTGCAAAAAACTAAGTGCTTAGCTTCTTTTCAGCTCAGAGATTGGTTGGACCTGTCACTGAATCATTCTGTACCGTCATCTCTTCTGATACTTTCAAGGTAACTTTTCTGTGATGAATGGTGTATGAATGTATTGCTTCTGTTCAAATTCTAATGCACATTCAAAATTCTGCAGAGCTTTTACTGTGTCTGGGAAAATGAAGCCCGAGGAGGTTGTCGTAGCAACCTTATCTTCTCTTCCTGATGAAGTTGTAGAAACTGTTGGAACTGTACTGCCCTCTGAAGATTCTGTTTCCGAAAGGAAGAGGAAATTGGAATTTCTTGCGATGCAAGAAGAACTTATTAAGGTAATAAGAAGTATAAAGATGAGTCATTCAAATTCGTGTTTGCATGATAAATCTATTCGTCTCAATTCTTAATAGAAACAAGTAATATAAATAAATGATATCCTTCTCAGCTCTTTACACCAAAGGAGAAAACATGAAAGCTACTCTTTTAGTAGGCATGACTTACAGGGCTTGCTATTATTCTTGCTTTCACGTCTGTAAAATATGACCCCCAGCTTTTTGAATATCTGTCCTGTTCTTCGTTGAATAATTTTTTAATCATGTAATTACTTGTCCAACTTAATGTTGGATCTTTTCTTTTTTATGTGTATTCTTTGGCTATTTGATATCTGAATTTCTTATCCTCAGTTTATTTGCTTACTGAAAAATCAAATTAGCTATGCACTTTCTGAATCCTGCCACGTGATTATTCAATGCTATATCATCAATAATAATTTTATTAATTCTTTAAAATACCAAATAATTCTCAGGAAGAAGAGAAAAAGGAAGAGAAAGAAAAAAAGGCAAAACATGAGGAGCCAAAGGCCGTTGAAGAAGATTTGGCTCTGAAGGAAATGGTTGAGCCTACTGCTAGGGAGACAAAGGAACTAAAGTCAGCAGCAAAGCTTGATAAGAAGGAACAGCTCTATAATATCAGCCAAGCATTGGCTGTGCTTGCATCTGCTTCTGTATAATCTGAGTCATTATTTTGTTTTTAATATTTCATTCCTGCATTTCTATGAAAAATAGAAAACTTGCATTAAAATTGAGTGGAACATTCACCTCCTATCTTGCAGTCTGTTGCCAAGGAACGCGAAGAATTTTTAAGCCTTGTCAACAAGGAGGTACGATTTCAAGTTCGACTGAATCTTTATGTGCTTTTATTTGCATTAGTATTATCGACACTCTTGCTGGATACAGATAGAACTATATAACACAATGCTTGAAAAGGAGGGTACTGAGGGTGAAGAAGAAGCCAGGAGGGCATACAGGGCTGCTAGAGAGGAATCAAATCATGCTGCAGAGGCAGCTGCAGGAGAAAAGGTTCCTTCAGCGTTGATAGATAGGGTAAGGGGTTCTTTTCTTCACCTAAATCTTAACAAGTTGATTTATGTTCTAGGAAATACTCTTTATTTTCAATAATCATATATGATATGTATTTCCATAAATGAGCAAAGCTTGAAAGTACATTCACGGTTGGTTTGCATGATAAATTCTGTCAGGTTGACTGGAATATTTGTGATGAAGTGGCCAAGTTCCCTTTGTAGCCCTATTAATTTTAAACTATTCATTATAGATAGAAGTTGCAGGAGATAGTTGTAATCAATCACCTCCAATTGTAGGCACTGTTCAGCTTCACCTTATCAAATTAATCTTTATGTAATTAGAGTGAAGTAATGAACATTAAAGTGCAACCTAATGCACATAGCTCCTGCTTGCGCCGGGCCCTGGGAAGGGTGCGGCCACTTTAGGTGCTTTGTACATAGCCTTTCCCTACATTTTTGCAAGAGGCTGTTTCCAAGTAGCAAGGATGTGCTTGTTTAATGCCCTGGAGGGTATTCCATCGGCCAGGCATCAATTCGCAGCCTCAAGTGTCTGAAATCGGACGTCTGGGTGCAACACCTGAACTAGGCAGATTTGCCAGCGCTTAAACCAAACGGACCCCAAGTACATATTGGTAGAAGAGAAGCAGACTCACTCTGCTATTTTAAAAGATATGTACTAGTGACTGCTGTCTACTTTAGTAGCTTTGTTGTTTTGCATGTAAATGATGTAATACACTTATTTGATATTATGCTTTAAAACTTCTATACTAGTTGAATTGAGGTATTTATCTACGATTTTGCCTTCTGTTGCATTTCAGGTTGATGCTTTGCTTCAAAAGTTAGAAAAGGAGATTGATGACGTTGATGCTCGAATTGGCAATCGCTGGCAGCTACTGGATAGGTAACTTCGCTGTTTGTGCATTTATTTTGAATCAGTTGGCATGCTTTATTGTTGGTGAACTTTTTTCTTTATATTCTTGAAATATCATTTTATCAATGAAAAATGGAAATGGGACTGAAAGATGTTACACTCAAGGACAAATAGAAACAACATTGTCTCTTGTCTGTTGAAGTGTGCTGCTGCCTCTGCTGCTATTTTCCTTGATTCTCACACCTAGATTAGAAATTTATTTAGATGGCTAAAGATATACTAGATACTGCCAATTTGCAGTCATATCTATACTCCTGTATTAATGCCCATCTCATATTGTCCTCTGCTAACCAAGACACTGCTAAATGAACACATCATGTCCAAATTCATTTCTTTGGTCTTTATGGTGTTGCCTTTACAGGGATCTTGATGGAAAAGTGACTCCTGAAGAGGTAGCAGCAGCAGCAAATTACCTCAAAGACACAACAGGGACTGAAGGTGTACAAGAGCTTATCAACAACCTTTCAAAAGACAATGGTCCTCTCTCTCAGCTCTCCTGTCTTATTGATGAAAAATATAGTGTACTTTTGTTATACTGTATCACTAAGTCATTTCCTTTCGTGCCTAACAGAAGGGAAGATACTTGTGGAAGATATCGTGAAGCTGGCCTCAAAGACAGAGGAAAACAATGAAAAGGAAAAAGCGGCTCGTTGATGAAAAATAGCATGATATCATTTGCTTATTAGAACTCGGCAGACCCTTTTTTTTTCTCAGCTAGCTTGTTGTGTACCCATGTCAAGCCATGAGAGTTTCGTGCTTAAATCCAACGGCAGGACAGTCATTCTTTTTGTTCCGACTGGCTGCTGCAGAGAAAGTTGTATCCAGTAGCATAGCTATCTGTTAGTCCCGGTGCTCCCGGGCATTAGGTGAAGGAAATAAGTCAGTGAATGGCAACGGGAATGTCAAACAGTTGCCATGGAATGGAAATAAGTCATCTGGCATTACAATCTTCCATCTACAATCTGAATAAAAGTATAGGATTCAATAAGTCTGGCCTTGTCACATTCTACTTCAGTGCTGATGAGCTAGATTTTGCTGTTTTAGTGGCAACTAGGGTGAAAACTAAAACCAATTAGGTTACCCTTCAAACCTTTTTATTCAACAAAATGAACTAACTTTTCAAGATCTTCTCCACTTTTAATAAACTAGTTTATTTTTTTAAATTAAAGAGGTTCACAAGTTAATCTTAAGTGCATCGATTAACACCTCTAGTGGCAACTTTGCGTGTTAACGGTGATAATGAAGTGAGGATGCGCAAATCTTAGACGCGTGTCTAAGGAAGCTGATGTTGATCATGTTTTTTAAGACATGCCTGCCTTCAGCTTCGAACTGTACCATGTCCAAACGCAATTTCAAGATCTCATCTAATTAGCGCTGCAAGCTTTTTTGTCTTTACAAGTTTCATAAAACTATATGAGAATTGGTCATTTTTGTCTTTGTAAGTTTCATAAAACTATATGAGAAGTGGTCATTGTTAGGC
This sequence comes from Zoysia pacifica, assembly GCA_001602315.1. Classification (NCBI taxonomy): domain Eukaryota; kingdom Viridiplantae; phylum Streptophyta; class Magnoliopsida; order Poales; family Poaceae; genus Zoysia; species Zoysia pacifica. The sequence goes on from BCLH01002850.1 coordinate 31,340, forward strand.
TAAATTGTGGGACCTGATATAGAAATTGTGTTTTTCTCTAATCTTTAAAAAACACAGTTTTTTTTTATATATACACATCATAAAATATCTCCTACAAAGACACGTTAAACTACGTGCACACTTCTTACAAATCTAACATATAAATTCTTCCGAGTCTCTAAAATCTTAAGACCACACCGACTATGATTAGTTAACAGAGTAACTAAACAGAACAAATATATGAGATCAAATAAAATTATTGAAAAATAAAACAAAATAAATATTAATATATTATTTGTTAAGTCTAAGGGCAGCTTGGCCATCCATATTCCGGTGCGTCTCCGTCAACCGTCGACATCAAAAGTTGTAGGCGGTACTACCAGCAATTATAATCAATTAAAGAGTAAATTTGGGTTTATATTCCTGTTTCAAAAAATCTCATATATTTTTATTGTCATATTGTTTCACAAAGGACCGTCTCTATATAAAAATAGCTACGAATGACGTGTACTTACATGATGCATGAATTTGAATTAATCTCTATCTCTACTCTTTAAAATTTTTTTTTTAACGTACACATATAAAGTATCGTTAACAGAGATGGGTAGACTATATACACACACAAAAAAATACACTCAAAAATTATTTTTTATTATAAATCTGATGAATATAAAATCTCCTCACAGATACCTCTTACAAATTTAACAAAAGAGTTCTTTCAGATCTTTAGATCTTAGACACGTAATAACCGTTGTTAGTTAACAAAATACACTTAAAACAAATATATAAAATCTAAAAAAGTTGTTGAAAAGCAAAACAAATTCATTTTGAGTAAATGGGTGGTTCAGAGGCCGGTTACACTGCTTTAGTTATTTTTCACTGTAGCAATTACTAAAAACAGTAAAATGCACCGTCGTAGAAATGCCTCTCGAATGCACTCAATATTAATATTAATAATGAAGAATGAGAAATTTCAAATATTTAGATTAATATATTATTTTTTAAGTTAATATTTTTTAAGACCGCAACGTTACCAGTATCAGACTAGTCTAAAATAGAGGATCAAATTTCTTCTGGTTTTTTGAAGCTACAAAGAGTTGTAATTTTGCAAAGTTTACTCCCTTTACAATGGTTCTATCTGGTTTTAAATTGTTGACGACTCGTTACAGGTGTCAACAATTTTTAAACAGGAAGCAGTAGATGTGGTTCTGTGTGCTTAGCAAATTACAACACGGGAGTTACAGTTCAACCATGACGGACCGTTCAGATCGTAACATCAGGGGCTCAGATTAGTCTTCCAGCTCGGAAAAAGGACAATCTCCTTTCCAGACGGAGATACACGCCAGCGACTCGTCCAGTCGTCCATCACCACCATCCATCCAGTCATAATGGTGTAACACTCGCGCGTACGGCGTACCCGGTGCCCAGAGCGAAAGGGGTCTCCACTCCCCTCGCTGTTCCCCTTCCTGTTCCCATCCGCGCTCGCTGGCGACGACGGCGAGATGGGGAAGAACCAGGCGTACAAGGCGATGCAGCGGGCGCGGCTGGGATCGTCGTCCGGCGCTCCCGGCGCCGCGGACGCCCCCGAAGACGGCATGGTCGGTCCCCTTCCTCCCCTGTCCTCTCCTCACAAATCTCTGATTCCAGCTCGCCTGCCTATTTCCAGGCTTCGCAATCATCCATACTGACCTGATGATTCTAGTGACTCTATTAGGATGTGATATGGATAGAGTTAATAGTAGCTGAGGATTTTTTTTCCCCTTCTAACTAACAACCTAGAGACAGAAAGAGAATAAATAGGCAAGGAACTTTGGCTAACGAGGGCCGTCGCAGACGGACGGTTCATTTCATTCTCCAGAGTGGCACGCGGCGCGCCTGGCCAGCCTCAACAAGTCGCACACCCTCACGTGGGAGGAGTTCAAGAAGAAGCAGAAGGTACAAGAAGATCATGCCCGCACCACTTCATTTCCATTCGGTTTATTGCTCCAGCTTGTTGCATGTTTACAGTAATCTTACTCGCTTGTTGCATTCAAGCACTTCAAATTCCTGAGTCTCTACACGGTTAGAATCAGCTTTGTGCATTTTTTCTTTAAAAATAAAAAACTCGACCTGCAGTGCAATTTTTGTGGAAATTCCCTGATGTTATCGATTTTGAGCATGTTTTCGCTAGTGATGTTGAACTTCCTTGTGTATCATGGCCTGGTGTTTGCTAGGCTTGAAAACGGTTTTCGAGTTGCTGCACCTGTATATCATTGATGAAAGTGCTGGTGTTATAGGCGAATATTAAGTAACCTGAAGTTTGCATTAGCAATTTAGGAAGGTCGTCCAGGGACAACAAGTCTTATCAGCCACAATTCTTTCAGTTAGCATATGTGCATTTTTTTCGGCTTCAATTTATTGTTAGGTACTCCCGCCATATTTTTTGGGAGCTAACCCATCCCCCCCCCCCCCCCCAAAAAAAAAAAGATAGCAGGCACTACATTATCAGAAGTAGAAAAAAATGTTGGAGCATCTATAAGTTCTCTATGATACTACAATTGTAGCATACCTTTTCATTTGACTTTGGTCTCTAGAATTGACTTGGATAATGGTATCAAATCATGAGCCAGTTGTAACTATCATCCATAAAAGAGACAAAGTTTGGATCAATTCAAAACAGATCAAATCCAGTGTTTCAACTTCGATCATGCTGTCTGATCTATTTGCTTCCTGGTTTTTATGAATTTACATTAAAGCATTTGAGCATTATTATTGACAGTGTTTTTACGTCAAATCTGCATTTTGATTACTGTACTCTTGCAGGAAGAGGAGATGAAAAGGGGTGAGCTGGAAGCTGATAAAGATAAAATGATGAGAGAGTATAGAGCACAATTAGATGCTGAAAGGGCTCAAAAACTAGCCCAGGGACGAAATCCCTTGAGGTCGAAATCAAAATCATCATCTTCCAAAAAGGGTAAAAGTAGAAATGATACTTCCTACAGTTAGCTCTAGTACTTTCATTCACTATTACATATCATCTATTCCATATGTCATGTGAGTGTTCTGACAAAATATCTGATAACAGAGCGGAAAGATAAGGATGCAAAGAAAAGGATTAAGAAGAGAAGAAAGGTATACTCTTAACTTGCGGCCTACTTTGCTTTATGGAGATCATTGTTTGAATCTCTACTAAAAGAACCATACAATATACTGAGTTTGCATATTTTTGTTCTAGCTAGTGCTCCCTTGGAAGAGCTTTCATAAAGTAACAAAAAGATCTTACCAAACTGAGTTTCACAAATAAATATAATCAGATTATATTTGGTCAAAGTTCTCATGTTTACCTATATAACAGCACAGGAGTTCATCAGACTCAAGTTCCAGTTCCAGTTCATCATCGGAGTCATCAAGCAGTGATGATGAGGAAAGGGGTTCGAGGAAGTCCAGATCAAGATCGAGCTCAAGATCTAAGAGAACAAAGAAGGAAAAGAAGCACCGATCAAGGTCCAAGCACTCCAGCAGTGATTGTGTGGATGAAGGCCCAGTACGTCTCTCTAAATTTTTTGGGAAGTAAAGAAGTCGCAACTGGGGTGCCCTAGATCAATTAGCTTGCTCCTAGAGTATCATTTCAGTTGGAACTGTATATTGGTTGATTATGATGTATTATTCAGTTCCGGTTACTGCCAGAATGTTGAGGAACAAACTGTAAGAAATTGGAGGGTTTGGTTAAATAGTCTGGTGTCCTAAACCTGTAAGAAATGTCCAATTCATTACTAGTCTGTTGTATTGAGAGGACACTTAACCACAATGTGTTTTCTCACTTTTCCATCTTTTCATCGTGGCAAATAATAATCGTGATTGTGGGTCATTTTGCATAGATGGTTGTGAAATAGAATTGTAAACGCATTCCAAGTGTTATTAAGATATTAGGGGTGGTTAAGGGTCATGTACCAGGGGCTCTTTCAGAGTCCGTTTAGACCTTTCGGTTTCAAGTAAAAATTTTATTTAAATTTGGCCCGAGCTTTTTAGGGCTCAGTCCTTCGTTAGGCTAAATTAAAATTCTCGGTCTATTACCACTCCTGAGTGCTGTCTAAAGTAAGAAAAAATTATGACTTTTTTTTTTTGGCTAATCCACTTGCTGCAGAACAACTACAAATTGACATGTAGAATGCCTTTTGTACAGTAGTGTAGCGTCGAAGATCACATCCCTGTAAGCAGCATGAACATTGAAACGAATAGAAAATTCAAGTACTAGTGCATTGCCCAAGGAAGTGGATCACCAAATTGTGCAACCGGGAGAGTTCGAACAGCACCGAGATAATGCCAATATCAGTGGTGAGATTTTTTTTTATGGGGCTATTTGCATTTATACCATCATTTTTAACGTATTTTTCATATATACCATTGATTCAAGATGGGGTTACATGATTGGGTTGAATTGAAATGGATTTTAGATCTCGGTCTGTTTGGTAGCCCAAGGAATTGAAATGTCAATTATGATCCATTTCCAATCGTCCATTTGCTGTCCTACTGATAACAACACGAGCAAACAGAATTTCCAATCTCCTCCGAGCTCTCCGTACCACAAGCGCCACCAGCCCTCCTCAACCGCTGCCCGCCCGTTGTCTCACCCGCCATCTCGCCCCATTGCCATTGCATCCCATTGGAGCGGGAGCTGGAGATCGGTGTCATGCCCATTGTGAAGGACTCATAGGCTATTTGCGACCTCGTCTACTCCCTCTTCTCCGAGGAGGTGGACAAGGTGGAGCTGCTCTACTCAATGTTAGTAATTCATAATCACCTCGAGATATTACTTAAACAACACAAAGCAGAATTAATCATAATAGAACATTTGGCAGCCCCATTATTAGGCCCAAGGGAAAAATTCTTATTTGTCAATTTGTTTTATTAATTTGGCCCATTACATATCCAGAGTAACAATTGCTGTTGACCTCATTATCATGGCGTGGGCGGAGTAGTCCAAAACAAGCAAGCAACGGGAAGATTTCTCATAATGATCCCACTCGACCGACAAACAGGACCCACACACTCGAGTCCACGGCCGCACAACCAGGCCGCGCCACCAACGGCCGGCCGGCCGCTCCCTCGCTTTTCAAACTAGCCGTTGTTGCGTCGCCTCCGGCTCCGGCCCCGCCTTCTGCATTCTCCGAACGGTCGAATCCAAAGCCTCGCCGCATTTAAACCCCCTTCAATTCCCGCAACGACCTTAGTCCACTCTCACTCCATTGCCTTCCACTCTCCCCGCGCGCCAGCCTCACTCTCCTCTCCTCTCCCCGCGCTCGCCGAACAGACAAGACAAGGATCATGGGTGGTCTCTCGGTTATCGCGCCTCCGGCGGGTGAGACGGCGTCACGCCCCCACCGCCGCGCGCGCCGCGCCTTCCTCATCTCGTACTACCTCATCCTGGGCGCGGCGTCCGGGTGCGGCTTCCTCACGCTCTCGCTCCGCCTCGTGCCCTCCGTCGACGGCTTCCTCCTCATCCTGCTCCACGCGCTCACCGTGGCCGCCGCCGGTGCGCCGTGATCGCGGCGCCGGAACCGCCCCGCGGCCGCTTCTACACCGCGCACATGGCGGCCACCGTCGTCGTCTCCATCCTGCAGGGCGCCGCTGCCGTGCTCGCCTTCTCCCGCACCGCTGAGTTCCTCTCCGACGGGCTCAAGTCGTACGTCCGCGAGGAGGACGGCGCCGTCATCCTCCGCATGGTCGGCGGCCTCGGCGTCGCCATCTTCTGCCTCGAGTGGGTCGCGCTGGCGCTGGCCTTCGTGCTCAGGTACTACGCCTATGTCGACAGGGAGTGCGGCGGCAACCCGCTGCGCCGAAGTGCCAAGGTCGGTGGCGAGGACGGCGCCGGCAACTGGCCATGGCCGTTCCAAGTCTGATCGGCCTTTTTCAGTCAGTTGCGCCGTGTACTGGAAGTGAGAAGTTTCACCGAGAACTATGAGGCCACGTTTGGAATGCAGGAATTTCGAAGGAATTTCACAGGAATTTTACAGGAAGGCCTGAGTTTCTTGGATGAAAATCGTTAGCGCTGAGTGGAGTGTTGACAATACTTATACTGAGTAGTATATGCGGGAATCGGGTGTGATATTATTCGTTTATTGGTTTGTGATGTGCTCTGTAACACAATGCTTATGCACCTTAATATTAATTATGTGGATCAATTCCCTCGTGCTCTTGACAGGATGACATGGACGCTAACAATATTGAATTAGGCGTTCTGAGCCTGAATACAAGTGCTGAACAGCAATGACTTTCTTCTGAGATCATTTTTACGAAACGTTCATCTGAGATCTTGCTAGCGCCTGTAACCAAGGACGGATCCTGAAGGCGTCCAGATTAGCAGGTGAAACTCAAATAATTTTTTTTCCAATTTTCATGTCTGTGCTATGCTCCGTAGGAGGCATTCAACCACTCCCTTTCTTGCGTCGAGAGGATTAACTGACACTGAATACTGATCCTAAGCCTGAATTTTCAGAGATCAGGCGATTCAGATTTCACGATACACATTCGTGGTTCGGATTCTAGCGAAAGTTTGTGAACTCTGAAGATACCAAAAACTGGATCTGAGGTGGTCTGTTTGAAATTGACAGAGACCTCAAGCAATTGTAAAATGCTAGCACAGCAGACCATCAGATCGGCAAGAGCGGAGAACACTTCTGAATTGCGGTGGCAAAGTTACATCTGAAGAGTCCACAATCCATGAAGAAATGAGTAGCACAAAAAAAATAACTCACTCCAGACAAAGTGGCGGTTGTGAATCGTGACGGATTCCCATTATACCTTGACTTTCACGGTAAACTTGCCTCGCTTCCTCTTCCCACGTTCTAAAGTGCTTAATAATTTGGTCGTAGATCATCCGAAACTTTTTCTCACAGTTTTGAGAAGGACACTAGTTGAGTCAGCAATCTTTACGTAAAAAAAGGATCAATTGCTCCTTGAGCTAACCCTGGCGTCACAATAAATCGGCCAAGCCACTGAACTACTGCATTTATCGGATTGACAGATGACAAAGCCATCTGGTTGGCCTGCAGGCAAGGCAAGACTTCGCTTGCTTTTGTAGTGGCCACTGACGCTTGCCCTGCTTGCTTTGGACAACTCTTTTGACAACAACACAAGTTTCGCTCCATGGTAAAGTTCTCCATTCAAATGCGGTAGCCACACGAACTGGCAACCGATCTAGAGGCCGCTGAAACCGTGACGCGCATGACAGGTCCGGCGCCACTTTCCCAAGTTTCCTTCACCAGACGAAGCGGACCGGTTCCAGCAGGAGGCGAATTCCCGAACCGTCGCCTAGCTTGGGACGTTCCTGCCACAATGGAAAGTTCTGTGTCGGGTTAGGCAAAGCTTCGTCGGGCTGGTCGCGCCTTGTTGAACTGCTCCATGATTGTCTCTTCTGTCAGCAAAGACATGGTCGGCGCTGTCAATAAACTACGCCATCTCCGACCAGAATGGACGGCGGCGAGAGCAGACAGACAGTAGAAAAACAGTAACCACCTAACATTCTAATGCGGGCGTGACGGTGAATTCCACTCGCTGATCAACTCCTGTGCCCTAGGCGTTTGTTACTAGTAGCTCGATTCGAGTGGCATCAGCGAGTCGCCGGCAGGTGCCTAACTCTAGCTGTTAGACTTCAGGACGTGCTGTTTGGGTAAATTTAGGGTCATGATTTTCCCTTTTTTTCAGAGTAGTGTTTAGGGAGAATAAAAGGTTCGAGGCACTTTGGCAAAGGAATTTGCATGTTTGGTTCGAAACGGTGGTCGCTGGATTGAAACTGAACGCCTAGGATGGAGACGACACTTGTTCTACTCTACTACTCCTAACTGCCCGTCAAGAACGTCTACGACATACAAGAACAGAACGTATCA
>BCLH01002851.1:14041-26366 GCA_001602315.1 Zoysia pacifica
GGGGGGGGGGGGGGGCATGAGCCCCCTAAAATAAATTTGACTGGTAGTAAGTTTTCAATAGGATCTAGGAAGTTCAAACAAGAAATAAACTATATCTTTATCTTTATTTACATCTTCTATTTCATTTGTAATATTAATTTCAAGTGAAAAACCATGTCATGAAACAATTTTTTTGTTTTAACTTTATCATGTCTCTTATAATCCAAAAGTCATTTTTGTATTATGCTACCAAGTTAATCAGATATTATATCCAATTTTAAATTTTTCAATTCTTTTAGCACGGAATCACCTTCATCTTGAATTGAGAGCTACAATAACGGTTCATTTGGAAGGGTGGATGAGATGACTCAATGGAGCTATTAGCTATGTTTGATAGATAGATGAGTGTAGATGCAGCCATCCCACTAGAAAATATTTAGAGAAAAATTGTGGGAGAAGAGAGAGAAAGGGAAAGGGGGGCCTGGAGGAGGAGGACGAAGAGGAAAGCTCTCTCTTGCCTAGTCTTCCGTGTCTGTCATTGGGACTATCCATCGAGTTTTTAGTCATGTTTAATAGATAGATAAGTGCAAATACAACCATCTCACTAGAAAATATTCCGCTCACGTTATGTATCAGTCATCCATTAGAAAAAGTGGATGATGCCTTCCAACTATGTTTCCTTCATACAAACAGATATAGGATGATTTTGTTAAACATCTATCCAATTAACTAAAAAAATCAGATCGTCTCATCCAGCTGAAAAATATGAATGTAACATTACTATCAAACCATGTTCTCGAATCAAACATCATCTAAATTTGAATGTCCTCGAATCAAACACCCTCTAAATTTGATTGTCGGTGTAATGTGACTCGAGGACCTTGTCTTAGTCAAAATGGCTGAATTTACTACCATAAAAAATGGAGATTCACCTGCCACTCTCTCTTTCTCTACGAGTCAGCGGTCCACAGTCCACTGATCTCACCTCCCACGTATAGATCTGAGACCGTCCACGGCGCGGACAAGAGCATCACACGCCACACAAAACTCCACAACCAAACTGCCGCTGGGCTCAGGTTCGAGAGGTTCCTCGCCGTCTCGGGCCAAACCCGAACCCCCGGGCCCGTGACCGCACCGACCCTCCTCCAGATCTCGCCGGCGCCCGGCGGCATGCTCTCCTCCTCCCGCGGCGGCTGCGGCCGCCTCCTCGCGCTCCTTGTCTTCGCGGCCACGCTGCTCCCTCTCGCATCCGCCTCCGAGTCGGACCACAAGGTGTGTGCCCCGCCCCGCCCTCCCATGGTGTCTCTTTCTGTGTCTGCTTGCCCCGGATCCCCGCTCCGGTTGGATCGCCTCACGCCGCGCCGGATCTGGACCTCCTCGTCGGTCGGATCTGGTTCTGCCGCGCTGGGTCTCGCTCGGTTCCGTTCCAGTTCGTGACGTGGTTTGATTCTGCGTGACTCATGGCAGCTGATGCGATGCGCGAGCTGTCGGTGTGTAACGGTAGAGTGTTTATAGCCTGCCTAGATCATTTCGTAGTGCAAGGAGATGAGCGCGCTGGAACTTCGGTAGCAAAGCAAAAGTATTTGTGGTACTGGAATTTTAAGTGGGTGGCATTGCGATGAGTTCTGTTATACCCTGCAAATATGCAGCTTAGTGTCCTCCATGAAAAATATTGCTACGTTACTACGTTAGCATCGTACCGTTTTGAGCCCTGGTGTAACTCCAGTTCACTCCGCAGTTCAGTTGAAGAAACAGTATTTTCTATTTGCTCTACCATTAGAATAAGGTGTGCTGACGACTAAGTACTGAAGTATTTATTCAGTAGGTATTCATCGTGGGAGATCCTGATTCCTGCTACCATTATTCTATTTCCCTGTTGTTACATACTTTCAGTAGCTATAATTGGTTGCTAATACACTATTCCATGTAAGATTGATATTACACTGTTCAATGTAAAAACTGTCCAAGAGACAAGATGGTTTTGTGTAGTGGTAGCTTTACCATAATTAATAGATTCACCCTGTGCCTTCACTGCAATATGTGGTCATAATGTACTCCTGAAATGCACTGAGCAAGTTTAGCTTATGGATTTTGTAGAATGATTTTTGCACATGTCAAGTCAACTGCATGTGATACTTTATATGTAAATTATTCCATGCCAGTCTACGATGCATGCTTCCATGCTAGTTGATTCTATCTTTAGCTTGTGAGTCTTGAAGATCTTGTCATGATAATCCCATGTCGTCTCTGTCTATATCTATAATTTACCTTACCACCCCAAGATGCCCAATAAATAAATTAGTTGGTCGCTGCAGAAGTTCGAAGAACAAAAGATTCAGTGTTTCACTGATTTGCTACCTGTGTTCGTCGACTGTATATAATATTCAACTTTTTCGTTTTCTAAATTATTCTGCATACTTATTGCAGCACCGACATTTTCCAAACTCAAAACTTTTCACCACCTTCTATGTTTCTTCCATGCAGTATAAAGCTGAAGAACCAGTTAAACTCTGGGTGAATAAAGTTGGACCTTACAATAATCCGCAAGAAACATACAACTATTACAACCTTCCATTTTGTCAGCCGTCTGAGAACCCTGCACATAAATGGGGTGGTCTTGGAGAGGTCCTGGGTGGAAATGAGCTGATTGATAGTCAGCTTGACATTAAGTTCTTAAGTATGTTAATATTTCCCATTTTATCATTTTCTTTGTCTCTTTGTTTATATAAAATGTCCGTTTATATGTACTTTTCCTGTTCACGGCATTGATGTTACTTTTTATTTAGGAAATGAGGAGAAAGGCTTTATTTGCACAATAGAACTAGATTCTAACAAGGTTCAACAATTTGCTGATGCCATTGAAAACTCATATTGGTTTGAATTTTTCATTGGTATGTGGCTCCACACTTTAATACATTGTGTTGTATAGTGTTATGATGAATCAAAACTCATTCTTGTTTGTTTTGCATCCTCTTCGGTATCAATTCTTTCTGCCATATTCTTCTAGATGATCTGCCTCTTTGGGGTAAGTTCCTCTTGGTAGTTTATTTGCTATATCCTTTTTTTTTCTCTACTTCTGCCTGATAAGATTGTTGCCATCTATTTTGGACAGGTTTTGTTGGGGAGACTGATAAGAACAGTGAAAACAAGCACTATCTTTACACACACAAGAACATTCTTGTTAAATACAACGAGAACAGGGTAGGCCTTCTTACTTTAATCGAGATCAATAAAATGTTAATTTGTACACAACTAAAACTTGATTTAATGTCATTTTGTTATAGATAATTCATGTTAATCTCACCCAAGAGTCTCCCAAGCTTCTTGAAGTGGGTAAAAAATTGGATATGACATATTCAGTGAAGTGGGTAGCAACAGATGTGCCATTTGCACGCCGCTTTGAAGTGTACTTGGACTATCCTTTTTTTGAACACCAGGTAATATTTTTATCTGTTGACAACCAATTAACTTACTTTGTAATTTTCTATTTAGTCCAGCTCCATTATAGAAAGTGTATCTCCCATTTGAACTATTACAAGACTCTCAACTCTATTCATATATCTTATTTTCAGATCCACTGGTTCTCCATCTTCAACTCTTTCATGATGGTTATTTTCCTCACTGGTTTGGTTTCAATGATATTGATGCGGACTCTTAGAAATGATTATGCAAAATATGCCCGTGAGGATGATGACTTGGAGTCCCTGGTGAGCATTATTCTGACCCATATAATTTTAATTGTATACTTGATAGCTAGGCAAAAGGTTTGCCGTAGCATATGTATGGTTCCCCACTTCATTGCTGCTTAAGTTATGGCATTCCCTTTGTAGGAGAGAGATGTTAATGAGGAATCAGGATGGAAGCTGGTTCATGGTGATGTATTTCGACCTCCTAGAAGTTTGATGATTCTATCTGCACTTGTTGGTATCGGCACTCAGCTGGCTGCTCTTATCCTTCTTGTTATTGTGTTGGCCATTGTTGGCATGTTATACATTGGGTATGTGCAGCTCTTCTCCTTTCATGTTATTTCTTTGCATACAAAAAAAATGATAAATGCATGAGACATGAAAGAATTGCAAGGATTGTTTTGAAATTTGGGAAGGCCTCTTTGTTGTACTAGAACTGCTATGGTTACTGATCATAGTCCACCACAGGGATGCTATGGTTACTGAAACAATTTATGCTCTAATATTTTTTTTTCTTTTCTAGTATAAGAAAAAGAAGAAAGCAATTCTTTGTCTAGAAGGTACATTTTTGAATTCAGGTTGCACTAAGATTCTCCTCGTAGTGGTTGTGCTATTCTGTTTTTCATTTAAAAAAATGAACAAATCCAGCAAAATTGAGATACAATATGCAGAATTGCTGAATCATAACAAGACCCACTCACACAATGTTTCCAGTACAAGTTTATCTATAGTCATGGCGTAATACTTTTTGCATTGTTTGAACATGCAATTGTGAATGTTTTTCTCTAACTTCAATTATACAATGTGTTTTAGGCGAGGGGCAATCATCACAACATTCATTGTGTGCTATGCTCTTACATCATTTATTTCTGGATATGTTAGTGGTGGTCTTTACTCAAGGAATGGCGGTATGGTTCTGCAGAACTTTCTTTCCATTTGACTATTTGTTTTACTGTTTATTTTCTTTTGATATCTGTTTCTGTCTAGCTCCCTCTTTTTATTCTTCTGTTACAAAAAAAAATTGAGAGTTTATGCTGTCATGTATGTAACTCTTCGCTTTATGATTTATATCTTATTGAGTGCATTACTTTATTCCATGGCAGGTAAAAACTGGATTAAAGCTATGGTCCTTACTGCATCCCTCTTCCCATTCTTGTGTTTTTCAATTGGCTTTGCTCTGAACACTATTGCTATCTTCTACCGGTCGTTAGCAGCAATACCGTTCGGTACAATGGTTGTCATGTTTGTACTTTGGGCTTTCATCTCCTTTCCATTGGTGCTTTTGGGAACTGTCGTTGGTAGGAACTGGAGTGGTGCTCCCAACAACCCCTGCCGTGTAAAGACTATTCCACGGCCTATTCCTGAGAAGAAGTGGTACCTCACACCTTCTGTCATCTCTTTGATGGGTGGGCTGCTTCCCTTTGGCAGTATCTTCATTGAGATGTACTTTGTATTCACGTCATTCTGGAACTACAAGGTAAACATTTAAATGTTGATTAGAATTTTTTGTTACTAATTGTGATGCTATTTTCTCATCCTCTTTTAAGCAAGATGTGCGTAATATTCATTTCTAAAATGACCTTTGTGGATTTTATTATTACCTTTGCTTCTTACTGCATTTATCTATGAGGTTATCTGAGGCATATAGTTGCAGTTCGCTTGACTTGTGCAATTTTGCCACGTTTTTGGGATTATTGGCAGGTATATTATGTCTATGGCTTCATGTTACTGGTCTTTGTCATCCTTCTAATAGTCACCATCTGCGTCACTGTTGTGGGTACTTATTTCTTACTGAACGCTGAGAACTATCACTGGCAATGGACTTCATTTTTCTCTGCTGCATCGACTGCTTTATATGTGTATCTATACTCCATCTACTACTATCACGTGAAAACAAAGATGTCAGGATTTTTCCAGACGAGTTTCTACTTTGGCTACACCTTGATGTTCTGCCTTGGTCTGGGCATACTTTGTGGTGAGCTCTCCTTTACTGAAGAATGAGCCTGTGCTCTCGGTTTTTACATTCTCTTCTAAATTAACATCTTCTTTGGTGATTCAGGTGCTATTGGCTATCTAGGATCAACTCTTTTTGTAAGAAGAATCTACAGAAACATCAAATGCGATTAAATTCCTGCTACTTTCTACACAAGAAAATTGTAGCAGAGATCATATATATTGTCAATGTGGAAGCAAAGCCTGAAGAATGGATTGTATCAGTGCTGGATCCTGATTAGGTTATTGAGACTACGGGGACTGGCTCCGTTTGTTCACCATTATACGCATTTTTGTTTGACAACTTGTTTCTTTTGGTACTGTCATTGTAATGTATACCTATCGTAGTTGAGGATTAGTCTGAAGCACCTTGCCCATTTAGTTTTTTCTTTGTTTCTTTTTTTTTTAATATATTGAGTAGGATGTAATGAACAAATGTTCATGTGGGCAAGCCCAATTATCGGGATTTTCCCTAAAATGAATTGTGGTACCCTTTTCAAATTATTGGATTGTTGACATCGTGTATTGCCAGCAGTGTTGTACAAATAAGAGATACCTGGATACATAGCAGTGTCCTCGCTTGTTTGAGAAATATAATTTCAGTCTTGTTAAAAAAAATGAAATATAATTTCAATCTCAGGTTTAAGATAACGACATTGCTAATTTGCTATTAGGGATGCAATTTCATCAGATTTTGGGTCAGTTCAAAACTCTCGAAAATGAACAGATGAACTAATCTTCCCCTCCATACATTGTTAATAGAACAAATGAACTAGAGATTTGATCTATAATTATCCATTAGGTATCTAATTGCATCCCTGATTGATAGTACTGATGGACAAATTCACTACAAAAAGGAAACTCTGAGGAATCTCGGAACAAGTGAAGCGGATGGGCTGATGTGAATGCTCTGGATGGGCTTGAAGATAGGCTGATGAACTAAGCTTCTAGGCCCGTTTCAGTTGAAGAAATTCTGGGTATGGCCACCCATGGATGTCTGAGGCCTTATCTGGAAAGCAAGATTAATCTTACGTTTTCCATTTGAAATTAGATTGATTTGTATGAATCTTATATATAATTTCTATGAGATTATTATGTTCCAAATGTGGCCTAAGAAAATTTTCCGCCAAACCTCGCCCAACGGTGTGCTTGAATGCATTTATAAGTTGGCGATGTGATTCCCCCCCAAGCAGGTAGGAAAGGCGTGAGGATTTGAAGGCATATACGCCGTTCTAATAATGTCTCTTTTACAATGCAGGATCTTCACACGAGTCACGCCTGAATTTTATATAGGGATCAATTTTAATTTTACAGAAAAAACCGTAGAATTCAGAGTAAAATTAAAAAACGCGTTGCAGAGGGGTTTACAAATGATGATCTATAATGGTGATAATTACAGGTCCGATAGCTACACGGAAGCATCTAACAGGAGTTAATTAATTAATATAGTATCATTACCATTTCAGTGCTAGACCAGGTATAACAACGCTGTGCATGACACATGCATGGAAGGGAAACATTTTCTCATCTGTGACGTGCAGAGGAAATCTTCTGTTTAGTCACGGGCGCCAAGCAACGTCGACGGTGATCTTTAGGTCATTTACACGTACGCCAGCTTAGTGTGAACACGGAGATGCCGGTAAGGAAAAATTACCAAATCGTCCGCACGTTGTTCGCAGGTGTTCCTTGGCCAGCTCCGACAACTCCGCGCTAACAGGACCATACTGTGCATGCGTAACACGTAGTGATGCAAATGGCTACCCATTAGGCAGTTGTCGGTAAGTTACTGTTTCATTTGTATTCTATTAGGCACATTCTATAATAGACTATAAAATTATGAACCGTCTATTTATACGAATCTTAATAAATAAATATTTTTTTTATCTTCTAGGAGATAAAACCCCTTCCGAAATTATAAACATTAGTTTGAAAAGTTATTAGATAGTTTTAAAAATTAATGCATACGACAGTTTTAAAAACTATAAAATTTAACGGTCGAGATTGATTTTGTTTTACCTTTTAAGAGGTAAAATATACTATTTAGTCTATTTCAATGGAACTCTTCTATTAACAATATAAGGTGGAGATAAGAGTTAGTTCATTTTAAAGAGTTTTAAATACCCAATAAACAACAAACTTGCATCCCTAGTAACAGGTAATGCAGGAGCTGATCTAATCAACCCTAAATAAGAAACATCTCTTAATTTGATTAGGAAGAAACGCGCTCGATCAAAAGCTGCTAATGCCAGGCAAGGATCGATTAACTTGGCATCGCCAGTCAGAGACGTCCACTTGTGCCTGCACATTACTATCACAAGCACTGAATGAAGCACACGCGCGAGGTAGCTCTCTAGACGTACCGACGGGGGTAGGTGAAGCCTTCCTTCTAGAACGCCGCCAAACAACTGAGCTATCATGGCACCGGACCACATGCAACAAGTGCCGTGCAGCATTATCCCATGTGAGGTTTTGGTAAGCTTTTTTTTTTTTTTTTGGTGCGTTAGGTGGTATCCATCGATCGATCAGCGATGGAATTTTCAGCGCCGGGTTCTGCCATGAATAGAATAGAAGTTATGTGAAGAGTAGTCCGTTAAGTATGGAGTACCATGACATCGATCAGTTCTTTCTTATTGGACGCCTTTTGACTTTTAAGTTCTTTGAAGATGAAGATGCACTTTTGGCAGGATTTTTGTGTAATTGTATTAGGTCAGTTACACATTTGAATTAATTAGGACCTATAGATTTATTGCTCCCTCTACTCTCTAATTGTAGTTATTAGGACAAAAACTTTACTTTATTGTTGAATTAATTAGAATTGTTGTCGAAATGATAATATTTTTTTTAAAACAGAGTAATGAGACGTGAACAATCATTTTATTTATGAACTAGAATTATTGTCCTAACAACAAATAATATACAAACAGAGTGAGTAAATGAGAACGAGCGGAGGAGCGATAATTTCACCATTTCAGTTCGGGAGTGTCATATGGACATAATTAACTATGTTAACTGTGTGTACTTTGAGCATTGGAACACACCTGCTAATCAAATGCTGTTTTGGAAAAAGAGTAAATTTCACAAAACTACATGTATTTTATCTATATTATAAAAAACTACAGATTTAAGTTAGAATTTCAGAAAACTACATATTTGCTCAGTAATTTCAGAAACATATGTATAGAATCTATAGTTTTGAGATAAATTAAATACAAAATCTGTATATTTGTGATAAATTAGATGCAATACCTGTAGTTTTGTGATAAATTAGATATAAAATATGTAGTTTTATGAAAATATAATTTAAATGTGTAGTTTTATAATACTATTGACAAAATATATGTAGTTTTGTGAAGTTTAATCAAAAAGCAAAATCTCACATGAGCCCAGTTACGCTCCTTTTTTGCTCTCTTTGCTCAAAGTCACAGTGCAGTGCGTGTGCTCAAGGGCTGAACTACTGGCAGCCACACACCACACCGGTGCTACAGGCGCGCGGTAGGTGGCGCATGCAGCCATGCAGCATGCACGACAGCATAGCGCCACGCCACGCCACTTCTGCACGGCTACCTACCTCATGCCATGCATACACCGACCGATGCGACGTGGACCGATCACCTTTGTTTCCTAGGAGTACTCTACTCGTAACACCTAGTACACCCTTGTTCGCCGTTCAGTGTCGTAGGGAACGTTGCCAAATACTTGGCCAAAAAAAAAAAAAAACAAAAAAACGTTGCCATGCAATCGTCAGTCAACTTTACGCGTTGACCCGGTCAGAACGTAGCAACCGATGCCCGAGCTAGCTATACTAATACCCCACCAGAAAGTTCGACGACGACGACGACGACGACGACTTTATCCTATCCCTGGTTGTTTTCTGCCATTTCTTAATTTATTCGAGAGTAGCAACTGATGGAGAAGACAGTAATAAGCCTTTTGGTTTGATTTGGTTCATATATTTCTGCGGCCGGATGATTTGCTTGACCCAGCTTCCATCGATGCTTCAGATGACTCTTCTGTTTGAGAGAGAGAGAGAGAGAGAGAGAGAGAGAGAGAGAGAGAGAGAGAGAGAGAGAGAGAGAGAGAGATGCCGATAGACTCGTCGTCGTCTACGCAACAAAGGAAGAACCGAGGAAGAGTCTTACGTAGACATAGCAGTAGGTGTGTGTCATTGCAGTCACGGAACTTCGTCGTCTGTGATCATTGTGTTGGCGAAGCACAGAGCGTCTGTCGTCTGTCTGCAAGCGGCAACAAAGCAGCAGCTCGATCTCTCTTACCTACCCCCGGCGAGGGCCCCTTCGATTTTGTGACGTTGGCTGGAAGGCAGTTGGTGTATGTCTCTTATTACCTCTGTCCCAATAGAAGAGATTCGTTGACTATGATCTGAACTAATGATTTTTATACATTTAATTAGCTTTATTAATATATAAATTATATATTATGAGAGAAAAATTTGTTTATAAAACACTGTATTTGTGCCTGTTGGTCTGAGTCACACAGTCCGATTGCATTTTATCTGCAGTACACTGTGATTTTTGAGTATTTGTCTTCAGAACACCGCACAGAATATTTTGAAAATATTCTATAACAAAATGACCATGCTGCTCTTGATGCGCACACTCTACAGCTTTGGCGGGCAAGGAGAGAAATACTAAAAAATCACAGTGTACTGCAGACAAAATGCAATCGGACAGTGTAACTCAGACCAACATACACAAATGCAGTGCCCTATAGACAAATTATATTTTTTTGATAAAGCTAGAAATATAAATTATACAATAAATTAATTAAATTTATAAAAATTATTAGTCAAAGTTACAGTTAACAAATCTTAAAAATAAATTTATATTAAAACGGAAGGAGTACATCTCAGACAACGTAAACAAGTACTAGCAATGACCGGAAAGAATGTAGTACGATTAATAGTACTAGTGATTAGTACCTCGGTCAGATCAAGGAAGGACAGACTATTCTTCTGGAGACCGTCTATCATCCGACCAACTTTTCTGGATTCAACATAAGGTCTGCGACCGGCGAGGCGGCGACATGCCAACTCCAGCAGGGGGTATTGTTTTTTGGCTTTTCCATGTCTTCCCTACACGACTAGTCCAATTTAACAAGACTGTTCTCTGTCAGCAGGTAGTAGCACATATATACAAGTGCCGTTGAACTGAAATGGAAAGGAGAAGGGGCAGGTGACAGTGTTCCTGCTGCCCTGCAACCTAACACCGGCGTAATTAACTGATCTTAGAAAACTTGCTAGTGCTGATAATTTACACGCAGCGGAGTGAGAATTCCAAGCCGAAGGAACCTTCACCGCCTGCTGCAACAGGTACATGACCATATACGTACGGCTGTGTGACGCGATCTGAGCAGGGGGCTACGGAGTTTTCGTAGGACCCAGGTCCTAAAAATTTTGAGCACCAGGTTTTATAAACCGGGCCAGGTCCAGTTTTCGGAGCTGCTAAAAACTGGTTTAGTTAGCCGATGAAACCGATCGACTAACCGATTTTGCTATAGTGTTAGACTGGTAAAAAACCGATCGTCTGTCTGAACTAAATCAGACCGGTTATATCAAAAATCATAAAAACCGACTGGTTTTGACGGTTTCTGAAACCTGAGCACTGCCCTGCAATCTAACACCCGCGTAAACTGCTCTTAGAGTTTCAACGCGAAGGAATCTTCGCCGCCTGCTGCTGCGACAGGTACACGACCAAACATATGCTGAGAAAAGTAGCCTGTTCGATCCAAATCAAAACGGCAGCAATTTTTATTTTGTTAAAGGGAAGGCAGGCAGTTTACCAACCAACAACGAAAATTTTAAATTAACTACAATATGTGCAAGCTTCCCGGCTGATTTCGTGGATGCATGGGTCTTTGCTTGACCTTCTAGAACGTCATTCCGAACGTGGAGCCAGTGATCAGCTAGTGCTCTTGTGAAGTGACAGGAAAGGCGAAGTAGGTGCAAAGTGAAGCACTTTAGAGGGACAATCCATATTGGGCATTGCCGAACAAGTTGGTTGGCACTAGGCAAGCTAGCTTGTCCCAGATATTCAATGCTGTAGTGGAGTTACTGCATGCAACTAGTAGTATGCCTTTTTTTTCTTCATATTTATCAGACCTTTGTTTGTCCTTTTATTTTCCTCCTGCCAAACCTTTTACTAGTATTGGTCAAAACAATACATTAACTGGGTTTAGTACCACGGATTCGGCGTATACTTTTGCTTGATTGTGTTTGTTCGTAAGTCTGACAGGAGAGTACTCCATCCCTGAAATAGGTTTATTTCTAGATTAGCTTGATCGTGTTTGTTCGTGTCTTTGACCTATGATTTTCATAATTTCCATCAATGTTAAACAATTTATAGATTGTATTAGAGAAATACTTTTCATGATGAATCTTAAATTATAAATTTATGCTATGATCAAATTATACTAGAAACAATTGTATGTCAAAGACAAAAATTCCGAAAAGTAAAGTTTATTTCAGGACGGAGAGATTATAGTTTTCTTAACTACCATTATGATTTTTGCACAATCCATTAGATATGCTATGTAAATGTAAACATCAGCGCACGGAAGATATAGATAGATGGAGAGAGAGAGAGAGAGAGAGAGAGAGAGAGAGAGAGAGAGAGAGAGAGAGAGAGAGAGAGAGAGAGAGAGAGAGAGAGAGA
>BCLH01002852.1:3677-24647 GCA_001602315.1 Zoysia pacifica
TGGCCGCCCACGTGCGCTCTGGCGGCTGCGGCTTTACTTTTCTTTTTCTTTCTTTTTCGCGGAGCCCGAAGGCCTCCGCTACAGTGTAGCTGACGGCTACAATTTTTCTTTGCGGATCTTTGTTCGCGGGTAGTGTTCCGGCGAGTTTGTCTATATTCGTCGGGATCCACTCATAGAGTAGGCTCTGATGCCAATGTTGTTATCTTTTTTCGGTGTCTAGGAGTGTAGATTCGAGAGTTTCGTGTCGAGGAATAAATCTGTAGTTCGGAGGTGGTCAATACCTTCGGATCCGGTCGCCGGAGTCGTGAAAGACGATCCCGTCATCTACTCTCTGTCGATGCGGTCCTCTGCGTTAGGGCAACGTCGGTCGGTGGAGAGGGCAGTGGCGTAGGAGTCACGGCGACGTCGATGATCTTCCGGTAACAGCGGTCGTGGTGGTGGTGACGGCGGTGATGCTTGCCGTCGGCACAGCGCTCCCTTACAGATCGGGTTTAGAGTTTGTCGGTGGGGTATGGTGGTACGGACAAACTCGGTTGTGAGTACCGATCGGCCTTTACCTCTATTTATAACAGCGGTCGTGGTGGTGGTGACGACGGTGATGCTTACCGTCGGCACAGCGCTCCCTTACAGATCGGGTTTAGAGTTTGTCGGTGGGGTATGGTGGTACGGACAAACTCGGTTGTGAGTACCGATCGGCCTTTACCTCTATTTATTATGACGCTGGTGATAAGGACCTACCAGCTATAATAGGCTGGACATCCTCGATCAGAGCGCGATTAGGTCAAAAGCCTATTTAAACCGTTAGGTCAAAACGGATAGAAATTAATTTCTAACACGATCTGAGTGTGCTCTCGCTCAGTGCTCTCCACCGCGTGGTCTTTGCCCGAGCAGTGCTGGCCTGCGGGTGTTCATGGTGGCCAGTGGGGAGCGTCACAATCGCCGGGTAAATGTTTACTAGCGGGAGAGGCTCACAGCAGCCAGCTTCGTGGCTTATGTGCCGCCGTGCAGATTATATTCCTGGTGCACTACACCATGAAAGGCGACTATGAATGTATCATGATGGAAGATTATATGCCCCCAAATTTGAGACATGATTAGGCACACTGGCCTGTCACAAGATTAGGGTGATTTCGGCCAAGTCGTGAATCAGTGACCACTTAAATTTAACAAAAGGCACGGTTGGACAAGCCAAAGATCTTATTGATGCAAAGCGCTTCACTGTTTGCTGGCTAGTAACAACACACTTGCAATGTCAAGTCAAATTCTTAATGTTTGGAAGAGTCATGACATAGTATATTGTTAAAAAAATTTAAATACTGTCACATAAGCATAACAAGAACCTTAAATCGATAACGAGGAACTTCAATGTGAAAAAAGAAACTTTTGGAACTTTCATAGAATTGTACCGTGTCTGCAAAAGTGTTGCATTGGACGTACTACGTGACACCTAGACGTTACACGGCAAGGTATACAACCCACTCCCACCTAAGCAAGCTTGGACGAGTCATGATGAATTAGTAATTACAGTAATTATTTGTTGCTGGTCATTAAAACATTACTAGAGTACATGAGTACTGATTTCCTTTTTTTTTAAAGAATCCTCCACATTGATTTCCTTAATGAGCTGATTCTGGACTAATTATTGCTACTGCTATGGGATGAATTCATCTTTGGATGGACATGCATTCTCTGAAGGACCCCGCCAATTCTTCAGTTGCAAATTTCTTACTACTGCTTCTCTAGAAACCATCTGGCAAACACTGTTGCAAACTAATGTCACGCCAGTTGCCGCTGACTAAAATAAACACATGGCATCCAACGGCAACAAAAACGAGGTGAGAATGGCACCACCTGCAGCAGGGACACGAAGGCTGTGGTGTCGCATGAGACAGAGGCTGGTCTCGAGCGTTATAAAACTGGCACGCGGCTCCCTCTCAGAATCGCTACTCGCTCACGCCGAAATCCTCTGGCCAGCTGGTCATGCATAACACACTGCTCTAGTCGCCGACCCCCTCGTGTTAAAGCAAGAGATACGCGTGTTCCCGCCGCTCCGGTTCTCTCAGTCTGGGCGCGGGCGAACGGGGACGACCGAGGAGACCGGGAGGATGTTTCCCGGCGAGCAGGCGGAGGACGCCATCGTGGCGGACGCCGCCAACGGCCACGGCAAGGAGGGTGCCGAGGCGCGCGGCGGCGCGATGAGCGTCGAGGGCGGTGCCGATCGCGAGCGTGAGCAGAAGCACGGCGGCAGGTTCACCGTGAAGAGCCTGCTCTGGCACGGCGGCTCCGTCTGGGACGCCTGGTTCAGCTGCGCCTCCAACCAGGTACGTTCACGGTCACGGTGCTCGTGTGTGTCGCTGCCGTTTGGCTGTACTACGCGCGTCGCGGTTCCTGACATGGACAGCCGTGGCTGGAGCTTTAGAGACTGACGGCGTTCGCGTTCGTTCGATCGCAGGTGGCCCAGGTGCTGCTGACGCTGCCGTACTCCTTCTCGCAGCTGGGCATGGTCTCCGGCGTGCTGCTCCAGGTGTTCTACGGCCTCATGGGCAGCTGGACCGCCTACCTCATCAGCGTCCTCTACGTCGAGTACCGCACCCGCAAAGAGAGGCAAGGCGTCAGCTTCAAGAACCACGTTATCCAGGTCCGTCGCTCCCGCTCGATCCCCCTCTCGTCATGCTGCAGTTTCGGTTTCGTCTCTTTCGCCGGCTTCCTGGCGCACGGTTTCCGTGCCGCCCTCTCCGACTGCTGCTGCTGCTTTTCCGCTGGTGGCGCGCGGGTTACCGGGAATTGGATGCGCTAACCATTTCCCGATCATGCGTGCGGTGTGGTCTGGGATTTCGAACAGCGAGTAGTAGAAATGATCAGTAGTGTTGCTTGTCCAACGGAAAGGCGCTCCGCTTTGCTATCTGTGCCGACCGACCTTGCCAGCCATTTCCCGAACACTAAGCGAAACGACAACGCCATCGGCATGAACCCGTTAATTTACTTGCTTCAGTTCACGCATCATCAAACTCGATTAAAATACAGCTAAATTGGAATTGTTTTCTGCCCTTGACCAGTGGTTCGAGGTTCTGGACGGGCTCCTGGGCCCGTACTGGAAGGCCGCGGGGCTCGCCTTCAACTGCACGTTCCTGCTCTTCGGCTCCGTCATCCAGCTGATCGCCTGCGCAAGGTGAGTGAAAATTATTACTCATTCTCTACTCATCTCTGTTAATGGCGGCTGTGACGGATGAACTGAGCTCACCGTGGTGGACGTCACTGGTTCATAAATGTGCCAGCAACATCTACTACATCAACGACCGGCTGGACAAGCGGACGTGGACCTACATCTTCGGCGCATGCTGCGCCACCACCGTGTTCATCCCCTCCTTCCACAACTACCGCGTCTGGTCCTTCCTCGGCCTCGGCATGACCACGTACACCGCCTGGTACCTCACCATCGCCGCCGTCGTCCACGGCCAGGTCAGTGAATCCCGTCGATCCCTTTCCCTCTGCGCTGGTCATTGCTCTCCGTCTTGTCTCACAGTGATGCGCTAACGGTGATTTCTCAGCAGGTCGAGGACGTGACGCACTCGGGTCCCAAAAAGCTGGTGCTCTACTTCACCGGCGCCACCAACATCCTCTACACTTTCGGCGGCCATGCGATCACTGTGTAAGTTCAGCTCTGCAACCTCATAGTCATTCGTGCTCTTAACGAATTTTACAGTTGTTCATTGACGAGTGGGCCCGACATCTAAGCTTGTTTATCCTTTGGAGACCCATGCATGAATCCTTGAACCGTCGTTCACCACTTGCAGCTTTTGCCTAGTGCAAGGAGGACATACAAATGGCTAGGATTGAATATTATGGGTGATCTCTACTCCATCCTTGTCCCCTCCTCGGTAATGAGGATCACTTAGTTAAAAACATATTTTTGGATGAGGTTAGATAGATCCCAGGGAGTAGAAAATGATCCAGGGTTCGTGGTGGAATCAAACTTTGTTATCTTCTAACCATTGTAGCATACCCACTGAGCTCTTTGGCGATCAGCCCCTACATTCCCCTAGCCAGAGTAGCCACACACCCACCATGCATTTCAATATCCTTATGTACAATCCTTTATTCCCATTGCTCATTACGTGTTCTTATTAGCATATAAAACCTGCTATATATGGTTGTCTTTGCGGCTTGATGATGACAGCCATTTTTGAGGGACGAATCCATGTTCGCGCGCTGTTCAAATGCCCGGGCCTTAGGGAGCCCTTTTACCTTGAAAATTCATCTACTTTTTGTAGTGGTAAAGAAAAACTACTTACTGATCTTTCAAGAGATTGGATGATATGGACTGATTTCAGTTCAGATCATGGCAAGTTGACATCAAGCAAATCAGTTCCGTCCTTGTTTCTTTCTTACAAGTGAACTGATAGTAGTTGCCATTAGAAGCTAGTGTAGCAGGATCACTTGATGAGTGTTGGGTGTTTAATTTATTCGCAAATTGCTTCATTTGGCCGTATTTGTCGGCCCCCACTGCTAAGTTGACCCCGGGGTGGCTCGTATCTTGCTTATTGATGTTGTTAGATTGGGAGAGATTCCTCATGTCCCAATCTTTCAAAATATACTGACTAGGATAAGCACTACTTTCCTCCCCTTGGTGGCTTATCATTCAATCAACGTGAAAAGCTCGTAGATTATTTGCGCGCATGTGCGGAAAGGGTCTCTGGTACGTTTGAATTCCAAGAACTGATGCGCCCTTCGTGTGTTCGAAGATCATTCCTCTGATGGTAGCTTTGTGTAATGAATCAACAAAGTGCTTTCATCTGGTGCTCATTTCATATGGCTTTTAGAAAACCGGTCATTTTAATAGATAGAAAACCGTCTAAATTTCCACATCGATTGCATGGTACTTTCTGTCAGGTTACACTGATTCATGCAAGAATTTTCTGAGGAGTTTTATTTCTCTATTGAGTGCAGCGAGATCATGCACGCGATGTGGAAGCCGCAGAAGTTCAAGTACATCTACCTGGTGGCAACGCTGTACGTGTTCACGCTAACGCTTCCCTCGGCGGCGGCCATGTACTGGGCGTTCGGCGACGAGCTGCTGAGCCACTCGAACGCGTTCTCGCTGCTGCCGCGGACCGGGTGGCGCGACGCGGCGGTGATCCTGATGCTGATCCACCAGTTCATCACGTTCGGGTTCGCGTGCACGCCGCTCTACTTCGTGTGGGAGAAGGTGATCGGCATGCACGACACCGGCAGCGTGCTCCTGCGCGCGCTGGCGCGGCTCCCTATCGTCGTGCCCATCTGGTTCCTCGCCATCATCTTCCCCTTCTTCGGGCCCATCAACTCCGCCGTCGGCGCGCTCCTCGTCAGCTTCACCGTCTACATCATCCCCGCCCTCGCGCACATGCTCACGTACCGCTCGGCGTCCGCCAGATTGGTAAGCACCGTGCTCCTCCCTCCTGTGATTTCGCCCTCTGATCTCGACAGGCTCATCGATCTTTTGCGCTCTCGGGACGTGGGTTGGGTGCGCGAGCGCTCCACCGACCGGCCAGGATCGCGACAGGAACCCACTGAGATCACGGCCGGCCGGCCGGGCCGACGGGTGGGACGCTGCTTTCCAAGTTTCCTAGACCTCGCACGGCGCGGCGGGGAATCGATCATCGATCTGACCTGGGCGCGCCGAAAAGGGCGTGCACTCAGCACGCAACCGCATTAGCGTAGTGGCACTAGCAGACGCGCTAAACGTCACCTCGCACAGTTCGCCGCACTGATCGATCTGCCTTCGGCCGTGCATGCACACGTTGTTCTCGCCCGCCGGCGGCTAACGATTCCGGTGTTTTTTCTGCAGAACGCGGCGGAGAAGCCGCCTGCCTTCCTGCCGAGCTGGTCGGGGATGTTCGTGGTGAACGCGTTCGTGGTGGCGTGGGTGCTGGTGGTCGGCTTCGGACTCGGCGGCTGGGCCAGCGTGACCAACTTCGTCAGGCAGATCGACACGTTCGGTCTCTTCGCCAAGTGCTACCAGTGCCCACCGACGGCGCACGCGCCGGCGCCGCCGAACCATTAGATGGCGGGTGACAGGCCCCCGGAACAGGGATCTTCTGTACAAGTTTTTGAGTTGCTGCCTTGTAACGTACAATCATCTCACGTTGAGCACAACATAGGGGACTGGTTGAGGAGGCTAGGCTTCACTGATTGGGACTTTTTGTTGTGCGCTGATTTGATAGGAGTTTGTTTGGGTAATTGGTTGGATTCATATTGGTGTATATGTTACTGTATTTTTTTAAACATGTATTTTTGGAGTTGGGATCTTAGCAGTGTAAGATGAGTCCTGTGGTACCCTATTTCTGTGACACTTTGTGAATCACGTATCAGTCACTGAATCAGTATCTGATACGATCAAACACAATAAAATGTAAATCATAAATATACATCGAATTAGAACAGTATATCTGATAAGGAACCTTCAACGGTAACACGGCAAAGATTGCTACCATTCAAGGCCGGCTAACCCGCCAGAGGCTAGGCAATCAGCGAAAACCATGGCCTAAAGCCACAAGCAACTCGAGAAGTAGAACGAAAACCAGCACGGCGTCGTCTTCTACGAAGTCTTCACTGACTAAAACCACAATTGCAAACGAGTGAGTACAAAAGGTACTCAGCAAGCACTCACACTAGGCAAAGGTATATATATGCATATTTAGTTGTAGCAAGAATAAATCTGTAGGGTTTCCTTTTGCGAAGGCAAGTTTTATGCAGAGTTCACTAGGGAAGCTTTTAAAAAGAAAGTCAAACATTTATTGTTCATATTTTATTAGGTTAGTCCTGAGAAAATATTCATCAATGCCTCAGTACCCAAGTTTTAGTCGGGCCTTCTGATCATACAGCCATAACAGCCTAGGCACACAGCCTTCACTTTTTAAAACACGGACGACTACACTCACTCACACTAATCAAAGAGGATCATGAAAACTAATCATTGTAAGTCCAATCTTTAGCGTGCTAATACCGTGACAACGATCATTTTGAAAGGATTTATACACTCTGTAGAGGTTGTACATTTTATCCACAGGCTATGCACTCTTTCGCAAGCAAGGGTATCATAAGGTTTGACTCATCAAATCTAAGTTTCTCATAGATTTCGCCCAAGAGTCTAGAGGCCATCTCTCAGGGTTTTCCAGGCCCCGATGATGTGATTAGTGCTTTTTCAGAACCGGATTGTGGGAACTACATCCACTTCTTCTCCTAGTCCCCTTGTCAAGTGATCACGTAAGCCAGAGGCTTTATCCATAAAAAAATACGGTCCCACGACGCGGGCGATCACTTCTATCGAGGGCCAGACTGCGAGCAATGCGCGCTCATTTCCTGGTAGTCTTGTTTCCTACTGACTTCCTAGCGGCTCGATATGATAACCTCAGGTGACAAATTGAGTCTTGCCCATGATAGGTTCTGTGGTTGCACTAATACACTAAGTCGAAGTTCAACGAACAGGTTTTTATATGGCAGGGACGATGCGTTCATCTACGTCAGATGGACTAGACCAAAGAATAACACCTATCACACAGATACACTATCACCATCACCTTTCATAAGCCGCGCCCCACAGCCGAAACCACCCCTCTTCACCTACTCACAAGTTGCACTATCACCCATCTCACTTTATTTGTACTCACACTACTAAACTCTATTTTACGCATTTTGTAAAGTAATATTGTAAGGTGTAGTGATGTCGAAACATCACGAGGGGTCCTAAGCATACTAGTAATCAAAGCAACTTTTCGATCATTAAAATAATTAATGACATAATTTCTATGTTTAACAAGAATGCGTCAACAACAGGTAATCAAGGCATAAAGCAGTATTAATGATAAGTAACTGACATTAATATAAATATACTAGCAACATAGGTTTAATAACTTAGCAATGGTTTTAGCATAGAAAAATATCATGCAAGCATTCATATAAGTGGGCACTATAAGAGCATAGCAAAAATATAGGTTAAATATGATCAAGTGAGTTAGAGCTTGTCTGCAAACTCTTTTAACTTAATTTTTGAAGTTTCAAGTCTTCAAGCTTCTCTTCGAAGTCCGAGTCTTGAATCTCCGGCTTGATGTCGATGTCTTCAACTTTCCTCAAGATTAGTCTTTTTAGCTCCTCTTCGGCCTCTGGCACCCAACATCACCTATGCCGTAAAACACGCCTAATAAAACTACCGCAAAAGAAAGAAAACTCGAGAAGAACAAAAAAAAAGATTGATTAAATTTCGGAGGAGAACAATTAAACTCGAAGGAAAACCGATGATGAGAATGCATGCATGTGGTGGTTTGTCAAATTACAGTGTTATTTTACTGTAGGGATTTACTAGATAATAATGTGAGGGAACTAGATTAACAGAGTTGCATGAATGTAGATGGTGTCGTGATGCGGCATGTGCGCATCCTGTAGTGTTTTTGTAGTACTAGAACTTTTTAGTTGAGGTGGTCTAGGTGCAAGACGTGCCATTTCATTTAAACCCTATCTTAATGTTTTTTACTAAGCTTTAGTAATTTGCATATATTCTAAGCTCATTTTAGTTAGCACTTAAGCATTTACACGTGTAAGCTATGTGGCATATGCACTGCCAAGTATATGCAGCGCTAGTGCCTTTATACGGATGCGAACTCGTATAAGACACGTGCTAAAAGTATACTCGATGAGTGGTGCATCATTTTATGTGCAGTTCTAACTATTTACTATGGGTTAGCGACTTAGATACATTTTAAGCTAATTAATTATGTTTAGTGATTGAGAGGTATGGTGAATGTGTAGTGTATGCTCCCGTAATACGTACTCGTAATTGAGTGACCAGTATGCTGGGTATGCACGTGCTAGTGGTTTTATGCAAGCATCGGAATATCGATACTTCATGTGATTGGACTAGCTTAGATGTTTCTGACAGTAAGCACGTGCATGTGTGTTGTAGGTGATGGTGTGACACGTGATATAAGCATTACTCGTGTGCACACACACATATGTATGCACACGTATATGCAGTGTCAAATAGTGATGATTGTGCAGCTATGCAAGTATAAACGTATCCCGTGTGTGTGCGCACATGCTTAGGTGTGATGTATTATCAATTAATTAGTTATCTCCTAATATGCAAGCATTTTCTCAATAATTAGATTTATCAGTTGATTTTACTTTATATCTTTTAAGCTATTAAAGCTAACAAATGAATAGTGTGTTATTGCATGCATATGCAAAGTATAAGTAGAAGTGTCTAGGTGTATGCATATATGGCCTTCAACAACACTAGCACGTATGCATGTGTGGCACTTGCACATGATTGGTTGCCGATAAATGGGTCGCATAGTGTGCCTATGATCTAGTTTATTGTTCACACGTGAGATGCGTGCTGTGTATTAATTAATTATTTAATTCTCTATATACATGTACAACTACCAGATACTAAGCACGAGGTGCATGTGAGGTGTGTCCTAAACTGGCATAAATTCCGAGTAATTAGCAATCATCACCGTGGTTCTGGTGTGCCATCTTTTATTTATTCAATAATCTACATGCATGATATTACTAGTAATTAGCAATTAATTATTTAACTTCCCACTATTCGTAGTCGTGTCGTAGTGATTACTAGTAATTAACACAATTAATTACTAAATTCTATTTTTGCAAATAAACTGCTAAAGCTAATATGTGGTTTAGGTACTATTACATGTGAATGTAAGGTAAGATGGATAAATGCGATATTAACTATTTAATTTCTAAGTGCATATAATTATTAGCAATTTTTAATTAATTACTCAATTCCTATGCTTATAATTAAATAGTTAAATCTCATATATGCCATATATACTAATGCATGGTAGGATGCTTATGCACATTATTTATTGTCTACTTACTTTCTAAGATGAACTAAGTAGATGTTCTTGTATTTTAGATACTAATGACACAATTCTAGTTTTAAACTAAATTAGATAGAGCTAATCATGGTCATAAGCACTAATGCATGCTAGTGAGATATAAAACTATGCTAACATGGATGAGGTGCATGCTAACTAGTGTGAAGCTATGCTAAATAAATAATCACAATAAAAGATTGCATTAAAATTGATAAGATCTAGTAAAAGGAAATAAGCAATTAAACTTCGATAGAAACTTACCAACAAGAAAAACCAACGTATTTGGGGATGAGTCACAGTTTGGATGGTTTGATGAGGTGGAGCTCGAAACAAGAATCATTGAAAACGGAGTTAAGATGAAGGAATTATGACAATTTGAATTGTGTATGGGACTTAGGGACCTTATTGTAATTAACAAAAGGACTCAGGGACCTATCTGTTAATAAATAGAAAGTTACAGGGACCTATCCAAAAATAAATAGGGGTTGGATATTGTCGGTGTTTCATACACCGGCACAGTAAATTTATATGATCGGACGGGGGATCGTGTGTTTTCGAAATCGAATACCCTAGTCTACAAGCGAGACTCAAAGGTTAACCTGATTCGGGCCGCCTTAAGGTGTAATACCCTACGTCCAGAGACGAGAGATCGGTCGTATGAATCTCAAGAACACGAAAATACAATGCGGAAGGGCTTCGGATGGATCTGAGAGTCCTAAGCTCGCGTGGTGGGAGTGGTTTACAAGTGGTAATGTGTATTTTTTCTCTATGTATTGCCTTTCTCTTCTCTTTCTTGCTCTCTGGCTTCCTTGCTCTCTTTTTTCCTTGCTCCCTCTTTTTTCTCAAGCTTCCTAAGTGCCCCTTTTATAGGGTCGGATCTGGGTTGTCTTGATCGGACCATGATTGGAGTGACTGGACCATAGTTTGAGCATCTTGCCGCCTATAGAAACGGATGACCCCTTGACAGACAGGGCCACGGTCTTCAGTGAATCATGCTCTCTGACGTTTGGGGCAGATGATCGGCGCCCTTTGTTCGTTCACTGTGGAGGAATAAGGTTGCTTTACTGTTCAGCTTTATCGCTCGGTGGGTTATTTCTCGTCTAGCCGGATAGTTGCAGAATCTTTCAGAATGCTTATCTTCACTGTTGGAGTAGTGATTGCTTCATTGCGGTCGACGAGCGGGTTCCGACCGCTAGGGTACTGATCGCTTGGGTCTCGACCTCTGAGGGTCGGGCGATTGCGCTCGCCTTGGCTTCGGGCCTTGGGGAGGCTTCTCGACCGCTACGATCGGGCCAGCTTTGTGAAGTTTTTGGTGGACCGTTGAAGGAATAGGCCACAAGTGAGCCGTGCTGTAGAAGGTGATTCGTAGATACCCGGGTATACTATCTCGACCGACAGGTATAAAGAGTTGGTCTAAAATGTAATTTGAGAAAGTATCTGAGGGGTTTATTGTAAAATAGCAGGGACTAGAATACAATTTGTGGAATTACAGGGGCTATGTACAAAGAGGTAAATTTTTGGGATTTTAGAAGAATTATTTTTCTACTGAAAAACTTATAGAATATGTCCACGGGTGCTGTAGACCGGTGGAGAGCCATGGTTCATGGGTTCACGGTAGACCGAGCGTGTTTGGGCCGTCGGATCTGATCTTGAGGGATATGATTTAAAATATCAAAGAGCTCTCCTAGATCTAATCCTGGCCGTTAGATCGGAAGGGCACGGCTGCGATTAAAAAGGCCAAAGGGCAAGCTGGGTTTTAATACTGGCCATCCATTTTGGATGGAGGGCAAGGGCGTGCGCGCCTCCCGCGCCGGCCGGAATCGGCAGGGACGGCGGCGCCCTGGCCGGTGGCTCGCCAGAGATAGGATCTTGCGCCACGGATGCCTAGGCACGTCAGAAAGGGGTGGAAAAGACGGAGGAGCTCGAGGAGAATCTGTCTATGGGGTTACCGTCGCCGGGTTTTTGACTGAAAGTGGTCCGCGTCGCGCGGCAGGGCGCGGCAGCGGCGGAGCTTGTGGAGGGCGCCGGAGAAAGGTCGACAAGGAACAAGGAGGGGTGAAGGAGATTGATCATATGGTGGCGGTCCTCCTGGGCGACTCAACGTGGCAGAGGAAGGGCCGTGGCGCGCCGGCGACAGAGGGGCCGTGCACAGCGGCGGCGGCGCTCGGTGCTGTCCATACGCGCAACGGAGACGGCTTGAGGCTTCCGAATATAGAAAGGGGTTCCATTTGTGGTGCTTTGGGTGCAGGCAAGGGCCGGCGAGGAGCTTTCGCGGTGGAGAATTTGGAGGCGGCACCTGTGGTGGCCGGAGTTGGAGAGGAAGCGCAAAACGCGAAATTAGAAGCAGCTCTGGGAACAGGGGATGGAGTGCAAGGAAGGAGTGATGTGTGAGGGCTGGGGGCGACCTTTGGCGGCTATTATAGCCGGAGAGGCGGCCGAGTGTGGAGAAGCCATGGCGAGGCTGCGGATGAGATCGCATTCACGGCGACGTGGGAAACACGGGTGGCAGCGGGGACGGCGCGTGAACCAACGCGAGGGGTGACGACAGGTGACGAAGGTGGCAGGGGCGTGATGATGACGGTCGGCGCACGGTGGTTGGCGGGGCTGCGCGGCGCGCCAGGAGAGAAACAACGCGAGGAAGAAGCCAAGGAAGAAGAAGGGGGCAGGCCAGCCGGC
Source organism: Zoysia pacifica (assembly GCA_001602315.1). Lineage (NCBI taxonomy): Eukaryota > Viridiplantae > Streptophyta > Magnoliopsida > Poales > Poaceae > Zoysia > Zoysia pacifica. The sequence continues at coordinate 16,229 of BCLH01002852.1, forward strand.
TGGGCCAGTGCTGGGCCGATGCAGGAAGAGAAGAGAAAAAAAAAGAGAGAAGGTGGCCCACGTGGGAGAAAAGAGAGGAACCAGGCTGGGTCGAGGAAGAAGAGAAGGGAAGGAAGGGCAGCCCACAACCAAAACTTGGAATTTTGATTTGATTCAAAAGATTTGAATTGAGCTCAAAGAATTAAATTGATTTAAAACCAAGCACAAGTAAACAGCAGGAAGGAAAATAAAAGAACAAGTAGTCAAACACTTGTCACACTTTCACGTTTTAAATATTTATGAAAATTTCAATTTAGGTAGTTTAATTAATGTAACTCTGTCTTTTGAACAGGGGATATAAACAGAAAAAATGTTAGAGTGTTTGTCAGATAAATTTTGAATTTCGCATTTTAAATTTATGGTGAAAATTCAGGTTGTCACAAGTCCATTACCATGACCTCCATGGTAGCCTCATGTCCAACTACTAGTACGTAGACAACTAGAAACATAGTGCGCCAGTTGCCGCGCTTTATATATCATCATGGTAGATTCCTATTTATTTGATTATACAATACATATTATGCAATTACATGGAATTAAAAATAGATCCATTGCATACAATGCATGGACACGTGATCTCTCAGGTCAACTCACGGTCCAATGCATACTCGAGTATTTTCAGCTTTGGGAGAGAATACAGGGGCTCTCGCTTTGCCCTAACACCCCGGATCGCTTCATTTGGAGATGGACATCGTCTGGCATTTACTCGTCGAGCTCCGCTTATCAGGCCCTTTTCCTCGGCCAGGCAGCGGTGTTGGGAGCGTCGTTGTGTTGGAAAATCAAAGCTCCGGGGAAATGTCGCTTCTTTGTTTGGCTCGTGCTGCACGACCGTTGCTGGACTTCGGAACGGCTACAGCATCATGGCCTGCAAAACAATGGTCCCTGTGCCCTTCGCAACCAAGCGTCTGAAACGATTGATCACCTGCTTCTTTCATGCGTCTTTAGCAGAGAGGTGTGGTTCTGTTCACTCCAGCGCTGTGGTTGCCAGGTTCTTTGCCCGCAGCAGGATGACAGCGTCGTTGATTGGTGGCTCACGAGCCGGAAACGGGTCACCAAGGCTCGTCGCAAAGCTTTTGATTCCCTCGTCATTCTGCTCTTTTGGTCGTTATGGCTGGAACGTAACACAAGAGTTTTCAGGCAACTGTCTTCTCTTCCACATGTAGTAGCTGCCCGCATCTTTGAGCAAGGGAGACTCTGGAGCCAGGCTGGGCTCCTCTCTTGGTCGCTCTTGTTAGGCGAGTAGTTGCGTAGTTTGTATTAGGTCACGTACGGGGTCGCGTTGTAACCACACTCTCTTTTTGTCTCTTAATGCGAAACGTGCCAGGCACGCTCTTGAAAAAAAAAGGATCCATTTTTATCAGTTTATATACATTGAAATACAATAAGTAGTAGTTACATTTTTTTGATAGATAAGTAGTAATTACATTGGTTAGGGATAGGAATCTGTTCACCATTTGACGGGAAGTCTCCATTCAATGATTATTGGTAGATATCAGGGTGATGATCGTTTTGGAGGGGAAATGGTTGGAATTACGATTTTCAGCATTTTTAGTCCCAAAAGAATTTAGAAATAGGAGTAGTTAGATAAGCTAAGAAATAAGTCGTGGTATTCGTATTTATCTTGTTACAGTTCTTATATTCAGAGGAGCAAATCACATGCAACGGCCACGTGCATACAGGATCAGATTCTATAGAATTCAGCTATTGAGTCGGTCCAGATATGAATCAGCTGGAGTACATTTCTGAAGCACTGAAAAACATGAGTAACCAAACAACCCATCATAGACACAAAGCCACGCCATGAACACGACTACGCAGAAGCAATTTCTCCAATCAACGCATTATATCCGAAGAAACCTTTATAATCGGCTGGAATGTCAACCCAACAAGCTCGCACTATTTTCGTTTCTGAGAAGTCCATCTCCAGGTGTTGTCATGAAAAGTTCAATTAGATGCATAGTAGGTACTTACTAATGTTGCTGAGCTTAAATCATTTATAACACATTTTTCTCCTCATTGTTTTCTAGGTGAGGCCTAAGCTTAACTGACATGTTTATCCTAGTGCGGGTCATTATTAATGCTAAGAACACATCATCCACAACTGTGGAACAGAGCCAAGGACTGTTACTGATATTAGGAGTAGTCTATTTGTGTGATTCTCCTATCTCTCCGTTGCAAAGATATTGTTGGAAGGGAGGCAGCTCCAGACAATTTGTCAAACACCACAGGAAGCAAACGATGATTAGCTTTCTGGAGGCACTAACAAAATCTCTCCCTGCCTTAATCACATGGTGGCCGGAGACAAATCTAGCTCTAGCCGTCTGCTGCGACAGTGAAATAGAAGTGCCAGACCCAATTCTTTCGTCAGCTCGTTCGCCAATCGACGAGGGGGTCGGCCTCCTCGCCGCGGACTTCCTCTTCCTCGAGGCTGTACAGGTTTTCCCCTCATATTTTGCGCTGGGTGGAGTTGCCGGCTTCTTGCCTCAAGCTCTGGGTCCGCTCGCGGGTTGGATTGAGTCTAGGTTGCGAGGTTTGAATGGGGATTTGTTTCGCTGGTTTGGATTGAAAGCAACAGTGGACGTGGTACTCGGAAGTCTCTTGTCTCGATTGCACGCCGTCAATCTGTCTGTTTTAATTTGTTGCCAGGGAGCCGGAATGAAGAGTCACCGCGGCTCTAGAAGGGGAGGCGGAAGTGTCCGGTAGCTTGCTTCTATCCGTGCGATAGAGAATCGACGGCGAGAAAAAAATTGATGATGTGGCACAATGTACGTTCGAGAACGCCCCAATCCTGTTATCCAAAATTAGTATAGTAAAGACTAGAAACATAGGTGCCGTGCCTTGTGTTTTGCTAAGTAGCACATATTTGATTATATTATGCACTAGTTTAAGAGTTTAATATATTATTCAAGAGCTTATGATCTTAGACATATATAATCTCTTGTTGAATACTATCTCCGTCTCCCAAATTATAAGTCATTGAACTCCTCAAATTTTAGTTATTCTCACTTTCTGAGATATCTTTTTCTCTTTCTAATACATTTTTATTTTATCTCTCTACTCTTCATTTTTAAAACATCACATCTTTTCTATTTTTTTAATTCCCGTGTCCAACCCCGGCTTATAAAACGGGACAGAGAGAATATAATAAAACAATAAGATTATGATGTTTTTGGATTGTATAATAGATTTTAATATAGAAGATAACAAAAGATGCTGATCAAATTGAAGAATATGTATACAAGATCAGCCAGAGAGTTGAGTGTGCCATTGGGCATATGCTGACGAATATATACAAACCAAAATATCTGCAATGGAGTTTGAGTTTGCTGCGGAGTGAACCCTTTGTCGAAGTGTGGTCTGCATGGAACCAAAAATCAAGGACGAGATTAACAAATGACTGAGTCTAATTAAGAAAGCGAGAGACAGATGATACTTGAATCTTTTTGTTCCTATAAACTTGCTGCTCCTTGTAACTGGATCAGAGAGAGAAATACTAGCAACAAAAGCGCTGCAGTTCAGAGGAAACAGGAACACATCATTGAGTTTATTTAAATACATTAACTAAGTAAGCAGCGCAGGAGCAAAAGAGCATTGATCACAGCTAAAAAGAAAACAGGGCATGAGAAAGTTTTATGCTCATGGGACGAGAGCTTTAACAAATACTCCTATCAGTTAATACGTTGAACACTAGCAGCCTCTGAGGCATTTCCACAAACAAGTCCTGCGAGGTTGGCAATGCCACGACATCAGTCAGCAGCAAAGAGTCATCGGCGAGCGTCCGTGGCATGCTCTTGGTCGGCGGTCACGGACAAAGGCAACGGGACAGGCTGTGCAGCTCGGACGTGCCGGCGTCGGCGTACAAGGATCTGAATTCTGAACCAAGGTCCTAGCCATGTTATCGGGTGGCGAACTGGCGTGGCGCCCCATGATGGTGGGGAGGGGCTGCGGCATGGGTCAACTGAATACCTGGAACAGGTTCTCGATGGGAGGGGCTGCCGCCGGACCTCCTTCGACTGGATTTTGTCTGGCTTGTGGACTTTGGATGGGGATTTTATTTGCTGCTTTGATCGAAAGTGAAGGCAAAAGGGTCGCTGGAAGTAGAAGCGGCCGGTTTTATAGCGAGAGACGAAGAGTCCGAAAGTCCCAGGAGTCTCGATATCGCTAATCGTCCGATCAGACTGGGCAGCAAATCGACGGATGCTAGCTGGATGACGTGGGGTGATTTTGAGCTATCGACGTGGCGCCATAATATTTCGGAGACGTGCGGCAACTTTTGTATATTAAGAAGATATGCCAAAAAAAAAGTTGCGTTACAGTGCAGGTATGAGTGGCAAATAGTTTTTATAACCTCCTTTTCTATCCCAAACATCACCTTTAACACACCAGTTTGTATGATAGCTTGCGTATCCCATGGCCATAATATCAAGGCACTTTATGTGATCATATTTGTTGGAATTTCATTGAAATTTATTTACACATATTTTCTCTGGAAGATTGTTCGATTCAAATATGGTGAGTATACTATCTAATATGAGCATCGAGTTTAACAATACTAGTAGGGTACAGAAAGCAAAATTTGATGTGAGGTCACCTATACACAACATATGTCGCACTTGTAATTTTATTGACAACAAAATGTAACCACATGGCTGGCCCAGATTCCTAATTTAGTTTTTTCAATCATGGGTTGTCCCTACCCGCATCTGATGCGGAGGGTTAATAGAAAACGAGATTCAGCCCAACAGGTTTCAACATCCTATCCTCATCGGTTTCTTATTGAAATGCTTTCCCCTTTCACGATCCGATCACGTCGCGCCCTTGCTCTGGCCGGCGGAATCCAGCGAGCGACCTGTACTCTCCAGTCTCCACGCTCGAACCCACATTAACCTCCCGATCCCTCGCTCCCTCTCAAGAAGTTAGGCAACGGTAGTGGGCCCGGTTCTAGAATCAGCTTCCCTGGCATGCAATATGCTTCAGAGATGCCTGGGATCCATGATCCGAGATCATAGAGAAGGGAGAGCAGGAAGAAAGAAAATCTTTCTTCAGCATTGAAGCCAACAGTGGATTGTAATGGGAAGGGGCTTCCCTGCTCCCACCGCGTGGATTCAAATGAATGATTTGCGGTGGAGGTTATAATGCAGACAATGAAAATAATAAATAATGCGTAAAATTAAAGTAGTTTTTAAGCGTTCAGATCAAAATCGGACGGTTCAAATCAACTGCTACAGAAATCATCAACAGTGAAATTTATATGAATAGTATTCTTTTTTACTGATATTACATTGATACGGCTGAGCACTGTTCACTCCCTAACGAATTACTGTAGCATTTGATATGTTTCTTTACATTTGTTCCCCATCGCGTACGCCCATGCGGTGCTCTCGTCCACATGGCAGCTATTTATTGGCTAATTTATTTTATAGCCATATACTTCCTTATTCCCTCTCACAAACAAATGACGCTACCTAAATGAGGTTACTTCCGATTAGTTTCGATGCCCGATTGCCCGTGGCAAAATATTAAAATTTGAAGTTTCTTATTCTTCACTACAAAAGATTAAATATAAACTAATCATTCAAAGTTTACATGCATTATTTATAAAACTTGATGCGTTTTAGAAATTTTTGAACAAATATAAGTGTCCTTTAAAAAACAAATATAAGTATATTTTTTTACACTTATTATTTTATACTTCAATAATTGCAGTAGAAATTTAATTTTAAGTATATTTTCATCTTACACATGTATCAATGTGTAGTATGATCAAAATAACATACTTTTTTTAATATGCACAAAAATAGTAAAAAAATATAAAAAAAATACTCGTGTCCGCTCGGTGAGCCTCTCAGGGTGCCTTTGGTTGGTTGATTTTTGGCTTTTGGCTTTCGCAAAAGTCAAAAGCCCAACTAAAAAGGTTAGTTGTGATAAAAGTTTTTTTTTAAGAAAGCAGCTTTCTTCTAGTTCAAAAGCAAAAGCAGGTCTAGACTTTGTTTTTGCCGGCTGTGAGTGGCTGATTTATATATATTATAATTATAATTATATATAATTATATATTACTATAGTTACAATTATGTAATATATAATTTTATATTATTAATATAAGTATAATTATATTATAATAATATAATTATATTACATGATTACATATAATTATACTTTTATTATAATTATATATTACTATAATTACAATTATGTAATATATAATTTTATATTATTATAATAATGTAATTATAATCTATATTATATTATATATATTATAATTATAATTATAATTATATATTATTATAGTTATGTAATATAACTATATTAATAATTATATAACTATAATATTGTTGGCGTTCTGACCACCGTCACAGTACGAAATACGATCGAGGGGGTGGTGTGGCTTCGTATTCGATGTGGCCTGGTCTATGAAAGACTCAATGGAGTTTTTTACTTAGTTCGAGCCACCTTGAATGGTGTAACACCCTACGTCCAGGGAGTGGTTTATATCAGTGGATGAGTACAAAGGGTTGGGCTCTCTCTTCGAGATAGGGCCCAGCGTCTAGGTTGTGGGGTATTCGATACACGAGTTTGTGAGGTTGCTCGCGCGCGTAAACGGTTGCACGCGAGAGTTCAGGGTTGAAACCTCGTGTCCCTCTCTATCGCCCCCGGACCTCCACTTTATATAGGGCGGTCCGAGGTTACAAAATGGTGGGCCCTATGCGGTTTCACTGTCTCGCTGACAGATGGGTCCTTCACTGGCGATCGAGGCGGGTACTGTAGTGTCAGTCCGGTACTGTAGCGTTAGCCACAGTGTCATCGAGTCTTGTCCGTAGACTTTCGCGGCCCGTCTAGTACTGTAGCATCAGCCACAGTGTCGTCGTGGTGAACTCGGCCCATCTCGTCGGGATGGTAGGCGGTTGGCTGCCGGAATAAATGCGACATAAATGCTGCACCTACCCCAGGGGTTGGCTACCGAGGGTCGGCCTTCGGAGGTCGGCCTCATCGTACGTCTTAGCGCTAGATGCGGCTAAGACTTGGCTTTCATAGATCGTTGCCCCGAGGATCAGACCGCGCGTTTGTGCTTCGTCGTCTGACCCCAAAACCCCTCGGAGTCTTGACCCACGCATACGAGTATGGGTCAGCGAGTACCCGGGGTACATGACCTTGACAGTAGCCCCCGAGCTTGGTGCCGTTTGCGACCTCCATTGGAGCGGCGCTAGGCTGATCGTGGAGAGCTCGACGCTCTGATCCTACGGGATCGGTCCGTGGGATCGGTCGCGGACTGGGTTGTTGCGGCGTCCACCGTTCGTTGATTGTTGATCGTAGGGGGCGTGCGAGCGCGCCCTACGGGCCTAGCCCTCGAGCCCGAGGGTGATCCGAGGGGCTGATCGTGGGCTTAACCGCCATTCGCTGTTTCGACTGTCGAGGTTGGGCCGAGGTCGCTCTCGATCTTTTGTTTGGAAAGACGCCTAGGACGGGCCAGTTCGATCTGGCCTCTGCCCATGATCAGCATCGCACCTAGGCCGAGGGCCATGATCAGCGTCCGAACGTTTGGATCGGCCAAATAGCCTCACCTGTCGATCAGCCGACCGTGGGAAGCCGTTCCGACATTCGGGGTCAGGCCGAGGTCGCTCTCGATCTTTTGTTCGAAAAGACGCCTAAGATGGGCTAGTTCGATCCGGTCTTTGCCCATGATCAGCATCTCGCCTAGGCTGAGGGCCATGATCAGCGCCCAAACGTTTGGATCGGCTAAATGGCCTCGGCTGTCGATCAGCTGACCGTGGGAAGCCGTTCCGACTGTCGGGGTTGGGCCGAGGTCGCTCTCGGTCTTTTGTTCAGAAAGACGCCTAGGACGGGCCAGTTCGATTCGTCCTCTGCCCATGATCAGCATCGCTCCTAGGCAGAGGGCCATGATCAACGCCCGAACGTTTAGATCGGCCAAATGGCCTCGGCTGTCGATCAGCCGACCGTGGGAAGCCGTTCTGACTATCGGGGTCGGGCCGAGGTCGCTCTCGATCTTTTGTTCGGAAAGACGCCTAGGACGGGCCAGTTCGATCCGGCCTCTGTCCATGATCAGCATCACGTCTAGGCCGAGGGCCATGATCAGCGCCCGAACGTTTGGATCGGCCAAATAGCCTCAGCTGTTGATCAGCCGACCGTAGGAAGCTTCGTTCGCGTGCTTCCCCTTTTTCGGACACCCCGTAACGGTTACGAGGGTCGGGTGGCCCTCGCGCCTCCACGTGGAGGGTGATTGGGTCGTCCAGGAATCGCAACCGCCGGTCGATCCGGGCAGTGGATTTGAATTTGAACGGACGGCATCGGGGGCGCGGCGGTTCGCGTGCCCACGTCACGTCGTCTGCCTGTCGTACCCTGGCAACTGTCGCGTCAGGGTGAC
>BCLH01002852.1:25743-39494 GCA_001602315.1 Zoysia pacifica
GGCCCCGATCCATCCACTCCTCTCCATTAGGTTAAATTAAATCCCCACCGTTAGATCCAAAACCAAAGGCCCAGATCCACGCCACCTCACCCGAACTACCTTATCCATTAGATCCAAATCCAATGCACCAGATCGCGCCACGTCACTCAAATAATCAGATCCGTTCAATTTAAAATCTAGGGCCCAGATCAAACCATATTTTCTGAATAAAAATAAATCAAACTTTTATTGCATCAGCATCACGTCAGCATGACATCAGCAAAGCCGAATTAATTAAATAAATTAGGGGATTAAGTTAATTAACTCCGAAATAATGTTCTGTTGATTAAATAAAATAATAAAATAACAAATAATAATATTATTAGTCTAAGAAATAAATTTAATAATTAGTTATTAATTAATTTAATTGTAATAATTACTTGATAATTAAGTTAATAATAATTAATTATGGCAATTTGCAAAAAAGCCCCTATAATTATTTTTAATTATAAATTAGTCCTGCCTATTGACAATTTTATATTTAAACCCTTGAAATTTTCTAAAATTACATTTTAGTCCTCAAATAATTTTGTAAATTACAGATAGGTCCCCAATAATTAATTACTAACTACATATTAGTCTCTGAACCTTAGAAATGCCATAACTTTTGATCTGTAACTCTAATTTCAGCAAATAATATATCAAAACGACCGTACCGAAATAATCTATGCATTCATGACATCATCATACTGATCTCGTTCTGTTTTGTCGCATTTGATTGATTGTTTATGTTCCCATGCGATAGGCGACTTTGTCTCGGAGCTGCAGTTCGTCGAAGACTTTCAACAGCAGGAGTTCGAGACCGTCGACTTTTACTCCAAGAGCAGCAAGGCAAGTGTCTTTGACCATCTTGTGCCTATTTTCAAAATATCTATCTTGTAGATTGCATGCTTGTGTCAAATTGACTGCGTACCTATTAATAGCAATACCCTAATTTCCACATTATGCCTTGTCACCTTAGTTTAGTTTACTGTTGAGTAGATCACATGCTTAGATTGCTACTGTTGGGTTGGGTGTATTTAAATAGATCATTATACATGCTTCACGAGGATTAATGGAAGATTAATAGTAACTTGGATTGTGTAAGACTGTGTGCAAGGTTACTGGCACTGTTTTTTGGCAAGTTATCTTCCCAAATCTAAGGACCGGTTCGTGGAGCGACCACCCATGTGTTCTCGTACAGCCACGATGCCGATAATGGGCGCGGTCTGGCGTAGTAAGTGATGAAAACCAGTTCTGTGCGTGCCAAACGGTGGAGCGGAAAAAACGGGTTACGCCTGGATCCACCTGAAGAGAGATGTGTGGGGAAGGGAGGGTTACTTCCGGGAACCATTTGGCATAAGAGGGGGCCTCTCGGGTTTTCAGTTAGTGCCCGATGGGTGAAACCTTAGTGGACACATACAAGCTGACGAAAGTCATGAAAAAGCCTTGTAGTGATCTCTTGGCACTCACACCAAAGGAAGTGTGCGAGTGCGACGGCACCGGCATAATGGAGATTCTTTTTAGTCACCTGGCAACAGGGGTGAAATCACCACTTGTGGGGGAATTTGTACCACCTCTGCAGAGTGTAAAACTGTCATGACAGTCGTGCTCGGTCACGAGCATTGCATGGACCCTCACATGATTAGCGAGAATTGGTATTGGTATTGGTTTGGTTTGGTGAATCACAGTGGGAGACTATGATTTGGTTCTGTTACTTATACTATTGTTTATAGGTGCGATATCTTTCACTTAGTAAATAGGTGCTTATTAGGAAATGTGTGCCTCTAATATGTGCTTTTATGCAATTAAACCTTATATTGCCTTTTTTCTTGATAATTGCCACATGTCATATACTTCCCACACTTGCTGAGTACATCCCGTACTCAATCTTGCCTTTATAATTGCTGCTCAGTAGAGGGAGAATATTGAGAGAACATTGAAGACTCTGGAGCCGACGTCTAGGCGAGCTATTCGGTCAACTGCCTGTGGAGCCCAAGACGCTTTCGTTTTCGCTGTTTTGGTTTGTAATTCAATAAGACTCTTAGTCTATTTTTGTAATAGCTTAGTTATTCGAGACATTGTTCTATTTACCATTAATAAAGTCACTTTATGTGTGAAACTTGTTTCTGGGCACACATAAAGGGTCATTCGGTTTTAGCCATTAAAACCGGGTGTGACACCCAGCCTCCTTGCTTCGTCTTCAAGCTTCCATCGTGCGCGAGAGCTCGTCACGTCCGCCCTCCGCCTTCGCAGCATTAAGTCTGGTGATCGCCGTCGCCCTCGACCGTTGACGACGCCTTGCTCGCGAGGTGGAGCGTCGCAGGGATGCTTCCGTCGAAAGAATCGGTCGGCTGGCTGGGCGGCTATGGCCACACCGTGCCCCCGCCGCCGCTAGGGAAGATCGTCAGTTTTTTGGCCTACCACGAGCGTGGGCTTGGACTCCCGGTTTCCAGCTTTTTCTGGAGCGTCCTCAACCAATACAGTGCTCGGCTTCATCAGCTTGCGCCGAACGGGGTCCTCCTCGCCTCAATCTTTGCAACGTTGTGTGAGGCGTACCTGGATATCTGGCCCAGTCTTCTGTTGTGGAGATACTTCTTCCTCGCCTGTCTTCAGACGTCGAAGGAGACCGGGGTCGAGAAGCGCGTCAGCGGTGTTAGCATCATGCTCTGGACCAAGGAGTCTCAGGAGTACATCGAGGTCGACCTGAAGACCTCGCTGAAGGGCTGGAGAATGTCCTGGTTCTATATTGACAACGCCGACCCCTAGCTCCCGGCCTTTGAAGACTTGGTGCCCGAGGTGACCGGGTTTTGGAAGTCGAGGCTTTTGGCTGCGGAGGTGGAAACGATCCGACCGCAGCTGGAAGCGATCCGACGTCTGCGGGATCAAGGCCTGATCGGGCGACGAGACCTGTGAGGTGTGCGACCGACCGCTCTCGGACAGGGGCGTCCTCGCTCGAACCGCGACGGTCTTCAAAGATGCAAAGGGTAGCCTCAACCGAGACCTCGTCCCCTCGACAAGGATCACCGTCAGCTGGTGAGTGCAGAAACTTTACGTCGTAGCGTTGTTATCGCCGTATTGTGTTAATCGTTGACCGCTTTTAGGGTCTGCCGAGGCCCACGGCCGTGATCGAGGCTGAGACTAGCTCCGCCGCCACACCGCAGCCAAGAGCCAGGTCTACTCCCACGGCAACGCCGAGGCTGAGGAGGAGAGCCGGCGAGAAGAGGAAGGCGAAGTTCGGATTTTTAGACTACTTGTCCAGTGGCTCGAGGCCCGCTGTTTCGGTCGTGAAGCCGGCATTGAGGCCGTCCCGCGCTCTGAGGGTCGAGGGCGGCTCAACGGCGGGCCAGAGCGTGGCCGCTCTGGCGCAGGCGACCGCATCGGCAGCGGCCGAACATTTCGACCCCTTCGAGGGTCTTAGCTCCTCGTCTGACGAACGGGAGCAGGAGCAGGGGCCGAAGCAGGAGTCGGCGTCGAAGAGGGTGAGGGTCGATCCCTTGGAGGCGCTGACCGTCAGCTCTAGGAGCCCGGTTGACTCCTCGCCTCGGGCGGCCGAGGCAGTCGTGACGGAGCCAGCACAAGTGGTGGCGGCCCATCCTCCGAGGGTGAGCCGGCCCCTGCGACGCCCAATCATCAGGATTCAGCGTCGGTCCGCAAGGTAGGTCTTCGGTGACTCCCTTTTACTTTTGCTTTTAGCTTCGACAGTAGCTGAACTCCTTCGTTACTAGGGCTCCGACGTCGATGGTGATGCCGCGGTTGGCCGCCACTCCGACGACACCGGCGGATGGATCCGCGACCAGTGTGTCGAGAACCGGCTCTGGCGGCGAGGCCCAGGGCGAGGCGTCGAGGCCCGGGAGCCCGGAGTCGCCGCACGTTGGGGCCGATGAGGTGGTCGTGCTCCCAGCACTCGACGCCCAGGCCGGGACTGAAAAGAAGGTGAAGTCCTTGGGGTCGGATACCGCGGGGGCTCGCTAGAAGGCAACGGTCTAGGGCCTAGGCGGAGAAACCGCCGCAGGCGAAGAAGCCGACGTGGGAGCCGTTCGTGGCTCCTCGACCACCGCCGAGGGTCGGGCGGTGGTCGAAGAAGAGAGGACGGATTCCTCCCCTGCGCCCGACGTCGGAGAGGCCGGGAGGACGGAGGTATTGACGCCGCCGCCAAAGACGGCGCCTCCCGAGGGTGCGGCGGTCTCGGCGTCCTCAGCCGCGCCCGCCGATGGGCACGGCCTGAGTGAGACAGCTCTCGGCAAGATGCCGAGGACTGCCGATGCGTCGGCTTGTGCGGCGCTGGTTGGCGGTGAATAGGGTGTTGGCGGGGCGCGCGAGCCGACGGCGTCAACCGCTGCTTGGACGATCCTCGGGAGGGGGCCTCTTCCGCTTGAGGGTGCGGCCGACGGGTTTAACTACCTCATGAACCGGGTGGGCGACGCCCGGGCTCTCAACATGAAGCTTGCTGCTGGCCTCCGTCAACTGCTCGGGGTCGCCGAGGAGGTCGACGCCATCTTCGACGAAGCGCACTTCACTGAGTATCGGGTGAGTCTTTGAACTTGTATTTTTTCATCTCTAATTTCTGTAGGTCTTCGAACTGACGATCCCTTCGCAGGACAATCTTCATGTCGCCCTGTGTCAGCCTCCTCGTGGGTTCGCCTTCCAGTCTGAGGTCGACGCCCTGCGGCAGGAGTTGGCGAAGGCCCGAGCCGAGCTAGGGGAGACAGTGACCGACCTGCGCTTCCAACTCCACGTCGCCCGAGAGTTGAGCCGCATCGCCCTCGAGGAGGCCAATAAATCGCGCATGGAGGCGGTGGCCTCTGACGCTCGAGCTAGCCGGGTGGCGGCGCCCCTCGAGCAGACCAACTGCACTATCGTCGGTAAGCCGTGAGTCGTGTTTGTCTAAGGTCGGGGTCGGACTCCAATTTGTGTTGTTGCAGGGCTTCGTCGCCAAGCCTCTGGGCATGACACTGAGATGCGACGCCTCGGGCTCCTTCATCAACATGCGGAGGGGGCCCGCTCGGCCTTGGAACCGACGGTCTGGATCGTCAAGGAGCGCGCCCGCTCCTTTGAGCAGGTCGACCTTCTGAAATCGGAGAGGGTCGTGCTCTAGTCCGAGGTTGAGCAGGCGACGGCGGAGCTCAAGCAGACGCGCCAAGGGGCCGATGTGGTCCAGGAGGAGCTCTCAGTGGTCTAGGTCCGGAACGAGCTGCTTCGGAAGAGCCTGGACCGGGCGGAGAAGCTGTCGAGGTCGCCAAGAAGGAGCGAGACGGTAAGGGTGGACCCCTTTTTTCCCTTTGCTCTGTCGTTTGGCGTCATTTTGCTGATGCAGTTTTGATTGCAGGCTTAGCGGGCGAACTTCAAGCTCTGAGGTCGATGGGCTGCGGTCTTTTGAAGGGGTTGTACTCCAGCGTGCAGGAAGACTCCGCCCCGCCGGGGGGTCCTTACGCACGCCATGCAGCACCTGTCGGAGGTCGTCGCCGACGTCGTCGTGAGGGCGCTGGAGGACGGGTCCGCGACAGCCCTGGCCCTGGCCCACTCCCACTATCCGAATGCGGACTTCGACGGGGTCATCGAGGGCTTCGGATCCGGCTACTCGGACGAGCAGTTGGACGTGCTCACGTTGGAGATGCAAGAGCCAGGCGCGAAGGCCGTCACCGACTTCAAGACGGAGAACTTTTTACCCGAGCGGTTTGGTTCGTTCCCCTACATAGAGAGTCAAGTTTGTAAAAGGTCGTGTCTCGTGTAACAAAAGACATCAATGCAGAAATTATCATTGCACGAATGAGTCCAAGTTTTCGACCCCTTTTCGCTTTACTTTGCGACTGTTTTTCGCGTTCCGTTGGGTGTCAATCAAACGAACAGGTCGAGTGTATCTCGTGGGGTCGGGTGTCGGGCCCGATACAGCCGTAGAGCGTCATCAGCTCTCGATCGTTGATAGTATAGCCGCGAGGAGACTTCGAACGAAAAACAAACGCAAAGTTTGTTACGTCCGGGGGTCACCCGCGAGCTCGACGCGGGTCGAGGATCCGACCGCGAAGAAACAGAGCGAGGGGCGAGTCAGCGAAAAAACGAGACGCAAAAGGTCAACGAGGAGCAGTGCCTCGGCACAATAAATCGAAAAAAGACGAGCGAGGTTGGACGTTTCGACACTCAGGAGGGCGGAGCGAAGTAGCCCTCGGGTGCGGGGCGTGGCCGAGGCGGCCACGGTTCGCAGTCCAAAAACGATAAGCGCGAGTAAGTTGCGAGAACTTAGCTGTTTTCATCAAGTGTAGAATCTTCGAATGCTCTCGATGTTCCACGCGTTCTCGAGCTCTCGACTGTCCTCGGTTGCTAACTTGTAAGCGCCGGGCTTCAAGACTCGCTTGATTACAGAGGGTCTCTCCCAGGGGGGCGACAGCCTGTGCTGGTCGGCTTTCGTTTGCACCCTTCTCAGCACCAGGTCTCCTACATTTAACGCCCAACCCTTGACGCGCCGAGCGTGTAGTCGTCGTAGTCTTTCCTGATACTTTGCGGATCGTAGGAGGGCGACTTCGCGCGCCTCTTGCAACTGGTCGAGAGCGTCTTGCCGTGCGTTTTACGACCTTTCCTCATTGTAGGCTCGGACTCACGGAAAGTCGTAGTCGAGGTCGGTCGGTAGCATCGCTTCTGCTCTAAATGTCATGAAAAACGGTGTGAACCCGGGGTTTTTGTTGGGGGTTGTTCGCAGACCCCAAAGGACTGACGAGACTTCGCTGACTCATCGTCTGGCCGTCTGCTTGACGGAGTTGTAAATCCGAGGCTTTAGTCCTTGAAGCACCATCCAGTTGGCCCGCTCGACCTGCCCGTTTGCCTTTGGGTGCGTCGCGGAGGCAAAGTCCAGCCGAATGTGGTACTCGTCGCAGAATTCCCGGAACTGTCAGCCGGTGAACTGTGCTCCATTGTCGGTGATGATGGAGTTTGGAACCCCAAACCGACAGATGATGTCGTGGAGGAAATCGACCGCCCGGATTGAAGTAATCTTGGGCAACGGCTTGGCCTCGATCCATTTGGTAAACTTGTCGATGGCAACAAAAAGATGGGTGAAGCCTCCGAGTGCCTTTTTGAACGGTCTAAGGATGTCGAGTCCCCAGACAGTGAAGGGCCAGGCGATCGGGATCATCTGGAG
The DNA here is from genome assembly GCA_001602315.1 of Zoysia pacifica. NCBI lineage: Eukaryota > Viridiplantae > Streptophyta > Magnoliopsida > Poales > Poaceae > Zoysia > Zoysia pacifica. The sequence continues at coordinate 32,894 of BCLH01002852.1, forward strand.
CTCCTGAGCCGGCGGGTGCGTCTGTCGGGCGTAGAATTGGCAGCCTTGACAAGTTCGAACGAGTTTTTCGGCATCGGCTACTGCCGTCGGCCAATATAAGCCTTGACGGAAGGCCTTGCCGACCAGAGTCCTAGGGCCGGCGTGATGACCGCAAACGCCCGAGTGGATGTCGTCGAGCAGGTGCATGCCTTTCTCTCGAGGGACGCAGTGCTGCAGTACGCCACTCGTGCTTCGTTTGTAGAGCTCGCCGTTTGAGATGACGTAGGCTTTGGCTCGGCGCGCGACCCTTCTGGCTTCGTTAACGTCGATCGGAAGAGTGCCGTCTTAAAGGTAGGTGAAGATATCGCGGGACCATTCGGGGGCGACGGCCATTACCTCCGCCCCCGGATCCGGGGTCGGCTCGCTGCTCGTGCCCTCGGCGGGCGGGTCTTCCTTGATCCTGATGGAAGGCTTGGTGAGGTCTTTGAGAAAAACGCCTTCGGAGACCGGCTCACGCTTCGAGCCCATCTTGGCGAAGGCGTCGGCAAACTCGTTGTTCCGATGTAGAACGTGATGGAGTTCGAGCCCATCGAACTTGTCTTCGAGTTTGCGGACCTCTTGACAGTTGGCCTCCATCCTTCGGTCTTGGCAGCTGGAGGTCTTCATGACTTGGTTGACGACCAGCTCGGAGTCGCCCTTGACGTAGAGTCGCTACACGTCAAGGGTGATGGCCATTCCTAGGCCGTGGAGCAAGGCCTCGTACTCGGCCATGTTGTTGGAGGCGTGAAACTATAACTGCAGTACGTAGCGAAATTTGTCTCCCCTCGAGGAGATTAGGACGATCCCAGCCCCCGCGCCTTTGAGCATGCAGGACTCGTCGAAGTACACCGTCCAGTACTCGATTCTACCGGGGGTCGGCGGTTCCTGAGCCTCGGTCCATTCGGTGACAAAGTCGGCCAGGGTCTGGGACTTAATGGCCTGCCGAGGGACGAAGGCGACGCTGAGCCCCATGAGCTCCATGGCCCACGTGGCTATGCGTCCGACTGTGTCTTTGCCGCTGACGATCTCTCCGAGTGGAAAGCCGGTGACCACTTGGACGGAGTGGCTCATGAAGTAGTGCCGTAGCTTGCGGCTCGTGATGAGGACGACGTAGATCAGGTTCTCCACCTGGGTGTACCGAGTCTTGACGTCGGCCAGCACCTCGTTGATGAAGTAGACAGGCCGCTGAGCAGGTAGAGCCCGATCCTCTTCGCTCCGTACGACGACGAGGACGGGGTGCTGATGACTTTGGAAGTCGCAGCAATATAGAGGAGGAATGGCTGTCCCAGGGTCGGGGATGTGAGGATCGGTGGCGATGACAGCAGGGTCTTGAGCCGTTCGAAGGCTTCCTGGGCCTCGGCGGTCCAGGCGAAGCGCTCCATCTTTCGTAGCAATCGGTAGAAAGGCATTGCTTTCTCCCCGTGCCTCGAGATGAAGCGACTGAGAGCCACCAAGCACCCAGTTAGCCTCTGGACGCCCTTGACGTTGTTGATGGGCCCGAGGTTGAGGATGGCGGAGATTTTCTCGGGGTTCGCTTCAATCCCTCGCTCGAAGATGACGAAGCCAAGCAGTTTGCCCGAGGGTACTCCGAAAACGCATTTCTCGGGGTTCAGCCTGATCCGATAGCTCTAGAGGATCGCGAACGTTTCCTCCAGATCTTGGCCAAGGTCGGAGGCCCATCGAGTCTTGATGACGATGTCGTCGACGTAGACCTCCAAATTTTGACCCAGCTGGTCGTGAAAACACTTCTGCATGCAGCGCTGGTGCGTGGCGTTGGCATTCTTGAGCCCGAACAGCATCGTGACGTAACAGAAAGATCCGAAGGGCCTGATGAAGGACGTGGCCGATCGGTCGGACTCGTGCATAGAAATCTGATGATACCCGGAGTACGCGTCAAGAAAGCTGAGGGTTTCGCATCCGACGGTGGAGTCCACCACTTGGTCGATGCACGGGAGAGTAAAAGAGTCCTTCGGGCAGGCCTTGTTGAGACTTGTATAGTCAACGCACATCCTCCATTGCCCGGTCTTCTTTTTAACCATCACAGGGTTGGCCAACCACTCGAGGTGGTAGACCTCTTGTATGAACTTAGCATCTAAGAGCTTCGTCAATTCTTCCTCGATGGCCCGGTGCTTTTCATCATCGAAATGCCAGAGTCGTTGCTTGACGGGTCGAGAGCCCGTTATGATATCGAGTGAGTGCTCGGCGATTTCTCTCGGGATGCCAAGCATGTCTGAGGGTGTCCAGGCGAAAACGTCTCGATTTCGGGTCAGGAAGTCGACGAGCACGCTTTCCTATTCGCGGGAGAGCGCTGTTCTGACCCTAGCCTTCTTGGAGGGGTTGGTGGTGTCAAGCGCCACCTCCTTAGAGTCGTCGACAGGCTTGAAGGAGGTCAAAAATGAGGCGTTGGGGTCGAGCGTCGAGGCCGACTCCTTGGTCTTGCGGATCTTGTGCAGCTTGGCCGAGCCAGAACGGGCGATGACCAGCTCGAAGCTCTTCTGCTCGCATGCGAGGGCGTGCTGGAAGCGCGACGAGACACTGATAATGCCCTTCAGCCCGGGCATCTTCAGCTTGAGGTAGACGTACTTGAAGACGGCCATGAACTTCGCTTAGCATGGCCGGCCCAGGATGGCATGGTAGGCGCTGGTGAAGTCGACCACCTCGAATGTGAGCGACTCAATCCGGAAGTTGCTCCGGTCGCCGAATGTGACCAGGAGCGTAATCTGACCGAGGGGCGTGGCGTAGCCCCTGAGGATGACCCCGTGAAATGGAGCGTGACTCGGGCGGAGGTCGGCCTCCGTCAACTTCATCGTCTTAAAGGTGTCGGCATAGAGGATGTTGAGGACGCTTCCTCCATCCATGAAGATCTTTGTCAAACGTATGGAGCTGACGATGGGGTCGAGCACCAGCGGAAGGCGCCTGGGTTGCGAAAGATGGACGGGGTGGTCGGCTCGGTCGAAGGTGATTGGGGCCTCGAACCACTGATATAGTGGGGGACCGCGGGGTCGGTCACGTTGACCTCCCGCCAAGTCCTCTTCTGCTGGCGGCGAGACTCGTTATAGGCATTGAGGTCGCCGAAGATCATGAGGCAGTCCTCCGGCTCGGGGAAGGCTGCGCTGGCATCGTCCTCGACCCCTTTGGCTCGGGCGTCGGCCTTAGGAGCCGAGGAGTCGGGTTGGAACCCGCTTTTGAAGAACCACCTTGCCAAGTGGCAATTCCGAAGGATGTGCTTGACAGGTACGGAGTGGTTGGGACAGGGTCGGTCAAGCATCTTCTCAAAGTGGCCATCGTGATTGGCCGGCTTCTTGGCTAGGGGTCGGGCCGGCCGGTTGGCGGCAGCCATGAAGTCATCGTCATGGCGTCGGCCCTTCCCCATTTTGTGGCTCGAACTACCGCCGCCTCGCTCGTTGCAGCGGTCGGTGTGTCGGTTGAAAAGTCGATCGTCTCGACGGTCAGTCCTAGACCTCTCCTTGTCTTTCGCCCGGCTTCAATCGAAGTTAACCTGCATGGCCTCCTCCTCGGTGGCAAAGTTCGTGGCGATGTCGAGAAGGTCTCGGGCCGTCCAAGGGTTCCTGTGGCCCAGCTTGTGGACGAGCGCCTTGGACGTCGTCTCTGCAGGTGAAGGTGTTGATGACATCGACGTCGCTGATGTCGGGTAGCTCGTTGCGCTTTCACGAGAAGCGTTAGATGTAGTCTCGGAGCGATTCGTCGGGCTCCTGCTTGCAGTTTTTAAGATCCCAGAAATTACCTGGGCGCGTGTAGGTTCTCTGAAAGTTGCCGATGAAAATGCGGCGCAGGTCACCCCAGTCTTGAATGCAGCACTTGGAGAGGTGTTCGAACCATCCCCTGGCCGAGTCGGTGAGGAAGAGAGGCATGTACTGAATGGAGAACAGGTTGTCCGCTCCTCCGTCCCTGCAGGCGAGACGGTAGTCTTCAAGCCAATGGACAGGGTTTGTTTCCCCGTTGTATCGGCTGATGGTAGTCGGGCCGCGGAATCTTTGCGGAAACTCCGCGTGCCGAATGAGCGGTCCGAAAGCTCTGGGCTCGACCCCATCAGGGCTTAGGCTCCTAGAATCGAAGGAGCGGCGTCGGTAGTAGCGGTCAAAGGAGCGCCTCCGTCAAGACTCGGCACGAAGCTCGCTCCTGGCCTATCGCGCGTGGTGCTGAGGGTTTTGCTCCTTGCCCCGGCTGTACCGTTTAGAAAATGATAAATAGAGAGAGGTCTCGGGAGGAAGGAGAAACCCAAATAGTCGAAGGAGGGGGCAGTAATGTCTTACAATTGCAAGCCTAATGTGGCTAACTGGACGAAAAGGAACAGAATGGTAAATTTCTAAACGGTATTAAAGTGTACAAAAAAGGTTTGATGATAAATTTTTAAAGTTGGGTTCTTTCGAGGTCAACAGGCTAATTTTTCTTTCTTTTTTCTCGATACCTCTTCATCTCTATTTTTATCTCTTCATTTTCAGTGCATCACATTTTTTGACTCTTCTTAATTCTCGTATCTAATTTTAAATTGATTTATAAATTAGGATATACAGAGTAGGTCGATTTAGACAAAAGCTCGGTTATTGCTGTAGATGCTTGATTTTATGGACCTTTTATAACACATACTAGCTTGATTGAATTGCGCCAGTTCACAAAACCGTTCAAACAGGACCAGTTTCTGGTCAAATCAAACGATTGATTTTTTGTTTCAAATAATTTTTTTTTTGAAAAGTTTGAAAACTCAAAAAAATGTTAGTAAACTGACCGGACTGACCAAAAACCAATGAAACCTTAGAAAATGGATCAAACCCATTTGATTCAAAATTTGAATATTGACAAAATGATCGATAAGAGAGGACACCGTCTTGTTGCTGGGACGAGATGATGGAAAAATAGAGAACACCATCCGTTTGCGCGTGACGGAATAAATTGGCATAAGGCCCATAAATTAATTGAGCCAATAGATAACCGCCACGTGCACAGGAGCACGCTGGCGTACCAAGTGCATAACCTGCACAGGCAGCAGAGTCTGACTTCCACCATGCAAATCTACTCCTAAGTCTGCCTCGTTGGAAACTCAAGTTTCGTTTCCAGTGGGTCTAGCTCACCGATTAGCAATTGTTTAATCATTAATTAGTTTATACTCCTTTTAGTTTTAAATTATTGACATTGTTGACTTGTACATCAATTTTGACCATTCATCTTATTAAAAAAATTGTTCAAATGTGTAAAATTTTGTTACTATTTGATTTATCATTATTGGAATTTAAATTACGATTAATAATTTTACACGTTGAAACAAATTTTTTGAATAAGACGAATAGTCAAAGTTGATATTACAAGTCAACGGTGTCAATAATTTAAAACCGAATAAAGTCTTTAATAATATTAAAATATTTTAATGTATATCACATTTAATATAATAGATTACGTATTTCATTATGTATTTAAATTACAATGATAATTAGTTAATATTTATTTTTTAATTTTAGTCTAACTTGTTATATACTTATTCAGTCAACCAAACATCAATTTTTTTTTAACCTGGCTCATTACATGCAACTAATCAAACAATCATGTATAAGTTGAGCTTGGCTACCATGAGCCAATCTCACCGGTATTACAAACCCACTAAGAATAAGAGAAACCAGCGCACAATGACAAGTAAATCTTCAATTACCAAATGAACTCCCAACCAAAGTTGAGTAAAATTATTCAGAGATACCGCAGCTAAAGTACTGATGCATAGGAGAAGCAGGAGATTAGGAATAGAGAAGCAGGCATAGGAAGGGAGGTGAACCAGTGAAGCAAAGAAGAGAGCGAGAGAGAGCCAGAGGAGGGAGATGCCGTTCTGTTCTTCGACGCTCAATCATATTTCCTCTTCTCTGTTATATTGCTTGAGTGAGGTGCATGGGCTGGCACAGTGGCATGCCCCTCTGGCCCAATGGTCACGGGCCTACAGCGGTATATGACATTTGAATACGAGCCAGACTGACTTATATAACTAACCAAAGGGATCAAATACATACCATATATATGAGGGGATGTATGGTATTCTACTATCGCGAGGCTCGTAGAAATAGTCAATTTCTTTGCCATTTACCAAGTGGTATTCTTATTGCACTCCATTTGTTTTAAATTTGATATAATAATATAAAAAACAAAATGAAAGAAGTACAAACTAAATTTTGTTCGTGGCTTAGAATCAAGCAGCATTAGTGGCCTCTTAATGAAGACCGTAGATCATCGGCATTGACAATCTCAATGCATTGTGATCTAACTATGGAATTAAAGCTTTTAGAGGCCACCAATGGACAGATCTATGAAAAAAATATGAATGAGATGATTCTCCTCTAATATAAACATTCATAGATATCTATCTCATTTTTTTTTGTCACGTTTTCAATCTTTTATTTTGGTGGTACATTTTATCTTCAAACTCCCATCCTCTATTGATCTTTCTCTCCGCCTCTCCTGTGACCCCTTCGCCTTTTTCTCCCGGTTGTCGCCCCGCCCCGCCCCGCCCCGCCCTGACCACCACCGGCTGTCGCCCCGCCCAGACCACCGTCGGAAACTCACAGTTCGCCGCCCCGCCTCCTGG
>BCLH01002853.1:0-23301 GCA_001602315.1 Zoysia pacifica
GCCCGGCGCATAGGCAGAAAACCGCATCCCCCACCCCCAGGAAGCCCATACGTCACACCAACTGCAACCCACAAGTGGAGCCACGACGGCGCCTACGCTGCAGCCCTCGAAGGCTCCCTTCTCGACCAGAACCGGGTCCGCTACCACGGCGATGAAACCGGCGGCGCCCACGAGCAATGCGATCGCGGGCGCGCCCGCGTAGACGACTCATAACGAGAGAAAAATTAGTGGTGGGCATCGGAGTGGGGCAGAGGAACGCACCTGCCGGAGGGAGCGGCGGCGCCGGGCGGTCTGAGCGCCGTGGCGGCGGGAGAGAGGGAGTTTGCGACGGCGAGGCCCCGCATCTCGCGGCGACGGCGAGAGCGAAGAGAGAGAAAGAGAGGCAGAGAGAGAGAGTGAGAGACACAGGCGGCGGTACTGAAGGCAACAGCACGGAACGGCTAGACGCCAAAACCCCTGCTTTATTGAAGGAAACCCTCCGCATGGACGGGCTGCCGCGGCTCTTGGCAGTGTCCGTTGTCCAAGTAATATGCGAAATCATTTCTCTATTTCTGATCTTTTTGGCAGTTCAGAGAGGATCCAAAAACTGGTACTGTAGCGAGCAGTATCAAATCTGGACCTGTTGTGACAGTCATTAAAAACTGATTTGATTGCAAGAGCATATTTTTGGCAGTTTGAGTTCGATTCAAAGAACAGAATGAAATGTCATTTTTATTCTACTGTATTCTGTGTTTACATCAACATCTCATGTTTATGGTAGGAACGCTCAGAACTAGCTTAATATTATACTTTCTTTATTTTTAAATTGATATCACTGTTGATTTTTAATATCAATTTTAATCATTCGTTATTAAAAAACAGTTCAATTGAATAAAACAAATAGTCAAAATTAATATTAAAAATTAATAATAACATCAATTTAAAAATAAATAGAGTAAGTGAAAATGTCCAGTGGAATGGTAATGATGTGGATTCACATAGCCCCCTTGTGGCTATCAGTTTTAGACACACTTCAGATTACAAAAGAAATTCCAAATAATATTTTTTCTATAAAATTTCTAGTTGCTATGAAATTTCTGCTTCCAAAGTAGGTTATGCGGTCCGGGCAAGGGAATCCAGGAGTAGAAATGTGTGATGTACAAAATCAGAGGAGAGTGATAGAGACAAAGTGTTAGAAAGAGAAGTACATCGAAAAATAAGGATGGTTTATAATTTGAAAAAAAAGCTAAACGACTACACAATGACTAATAATTAGGATGGAGAAAGTACAGTATTGAGCAGTAATTTCTCCGTTCTAAAATATAAGCATTTTTAAGTTTAATCAAAGTCAAACTTTTATTACTTTGACCATTAATAATATATAATTAATAATATTTTATTATATAAAAATTATATTTTTTGATTCATCATGATGTAAATTTTCATAAAAACTATATTTTTATATTAAAAATTATATAATTTTTTAAATATTATTAGTAAAAATTAAAAGAGTTTGACTTTACCTAAACTTAGAAATGTTTATATTTTAGAATGAATGTAGTATTAAACAAGCAAATGAAGATCAGGTTCAACAAACTGGGCTACTTCTTTCAAAATATAAACATTTTTTAGTCTTGTCAAAGTCAAATTTTTATCACTTTGACCACTAATAATTTATATTAATAATGTTTAATCATATAAAATTATATTTTTTGAATTCATTATGTAATAAGTTGTTGTAAAAAGTATATTTTTATATTAAAAATTATGCAATTTTCTTGATATTATAAGTAAAAGTTAAAAAAATTAACTTTATTCAAATCTAAAAATGCTTATATTTTGAAACGGAGGTAGTACCTATCAGCGTGTGGGAGGCAGAGATGAAGAAGTGTGAACGGGTACTTTTGGTAAGTCCCGATACCTATGCTTACGCTGCAGTTTAAGAAAAAAATATTAATTTAAAAAAATAATATATTAATATTAAATTTTGAAGTTTCTCATTCTTCATCATTAATATTAATATTAACTTAAAATGAATTTGTTTTATTTTTCAACAACTTTCTTTAGATCTTATATTTTTGTTTTGTAGTTGTATTTTGTTAATTAACACTGATCTTTGTGGGCCCAAAGATCTCGGAGATCCAAAAGAGCTCGTCCGTTTGATTTTTAAGTGGTATTTGTGGTGAGATTTTATCCGTCAAATTTATAAAAAGTAGATTTATAGAAACTTATCTTTGTTTAGGATATTTTGTCAGTGCACATAGAAAAGAAAATATGTTCTTTTTAAAAAGTAGAAATAATTAGTTGACTTTTGTTCTTCTGTAATGATGATGGTGTCTTTTAATACTATAATCTCAATACCCATGCTAAAGCTAAAGACTAAGAAAAAATATTAACTTAAAAAAATAATATATTAATATTAAAATTTGAGTTCTAAAAGGTTAAATACAAATGACTTCAAAGTTTACATACACCATATCTAAAACTTGATGCAGTTTAGAAATGTCTAAACAAATATAGATATATTCTTTTTATACTCATTATTTTTATACTTCAATAACTGTAGCAAAATTTTAATCTTAAGTATATTCTCATCTTGTACATGTATTAATATACATTATAGTTAGAATAACACACTTCTTTTAATATGCATAAAAATAGTAAAGAATTAAAAATACTCATATTCAGTTCGTTCTGATTATTACAACGAAGTTCGTTATCTTGTAAGAGTCAATAATTATCATCAGGGATATACTTAATAAATAATCTAATATTATAACATTACCAGCTGTTTCCGAGTAGTTCTGCCTTTAAATAACATCTCACGAGAAAACAAACAATATTTTATTTTGTCAAAATATTAGTACCTTGTTTAATTAAAAAAAAAGCAACACGTCTCAACATGGATGCCTGACGCACATGGCTGCATGCCCGTGTGTTTTTTTTCTATACTAATATTAAAATTTGGAATTTGTTTTGTTTTTCAATACTTTTCTTTGATCTCGGATATTTGTTTCGATTAGTTATATTTTTACACTAACAATGGTCCGTGTGAGTACAAGATTTGAAAGATCTGAAAGAGCTCATCTGTTAGATTTGCAAAGGGTGTATGCGAAGAGATTTTATCTGTCAGCTTTGTAAGAAGAAATAATTTTGGGTATATTTTCTATGTATATGTAGTGTAATTCATCTTTGTTAGAGACATTTTATCGTATGTATGTAAAAAAATTGTGCTTTTTAAACTGTTGGAGATTAGAGATGGAGATATGGATAGTTGTGGCGTGTGAGTCGGCCATCCATGTGAGTCATGCGCGGCGAAACGGTGAATATTATAGTTTTGACGGCGACCACGGTGAAAGCGAGACGCTAGCGCTGCAAAGGATGGCTCAACATCGTGGTATCTATAGCTTGTAGAGTACTCCTAGCAACCTTGCCATCAGCATCATGGTAGGAAAGCGACGCTAGTACTGACTGAGAGGCAGAGATGGATCGTGGACCATGTGGGTAATTATGCCACCTATATGAATAAAAAAAACATTTATTTTGAGTAATAGAGTACTCAAACAATGAAATCAAGACCAACATCAACAACAATCTGGCGGCCTACCAATCGGAAGCAGCATAAGATGGAGAAAAAATGTGAAAGGGTACTTAAGAATTTTTTTAGATAATGAAAGGATACTTAAAATATATGTAGAGATGCAAATGTGTTATATTCTGAGTTAGTGGGTTGGCTTAAAACTTTTTAAAATAAATTAACTCTCTATTCATCTTATTAGGCCGATACAAGTAGAACTGCAACTTTAACCTGCAACTACACCATTAAATACCCACCTACGATCACCGTTCCAGAACACCATCTTAATAACAGCAACCACGGTGAAAGCGGTACCGCCTGCACAAACGCTATTTGTGCAAGTGGTGGTCCTAACAGTACCGCCTGCACAATGCTATTTGTGCAAGTGGATCATATAAATGCGTGTATAAATCTCTATTTCTACAGGCTCATAAATGCCAGCGGCTCTTAAAACCGCCTACACAGATACTTTTAGGTCCGGTTGTAAAAATTATTTTTTGTAGTTTTGCAAAAGGATGGCAAAGCCAAACAACATCATGGTATCGGTAACTAAAGCAACCTAGTCATCAAAATCATGGTAGGAAAGTGACACTAGTAGCCAGTAGGAGGCGGAGATCAATAGTGGACCCATGTGCTTCATGCGCGGCGAGATGGTGAATAGTTATGACAGCAACCCATGTGCTTCATGCGCGACGTGATGGTGAATAGTTATGATAGCAACATAAAAGTGAGATGATAGCTCGTACTCACAACATTATGAAATATAAGCATTTCTAAGTTTAATCAAATTTAAACTTTAATCACTTTAATCATTAATAATATATAATTAATAATATTTTATCATATAAAAATTATATTTTTTAGAATTCATCATGAAATAAACTTTCATAAAAATATATTTTTATATTAAAAATTATGTAATTATCTAAATATTATTAGTAAAAGTTAAAAGAATTTAACTTTATTCAAATATAGAAATGCTTATATTTTAGAACGGAGAAACGGGTAGCAAAGCCATCAACATCATGGAAACTGTAGCTATAGCAACCTGGCTATCAACATCATGGTAGGAAAACGACGCTAATTCAGATGAGGTTCTAAAAGTGTAAAAAAATATCATTGTATCATTTCATCTGGAAGTATTCTAAGTATCGTATTTATCCTCAAGAAAGACAGTGTATAGGAAAATTTATATTAAGGACTATATTCAGCATTCAAGTCTCAAGCAAGGGTGAAAAATATAGAGAATACTGGATACACATGTTGGAACATTACTCTAAAGACACATTAGTGGTATACAAACAAACAAGCATATATTCCTTATATACTTCCTAACTTAGCCAAAAGAATTATATATCAAGATATGATCATCTATGACTTAGTTACAGGCATCCAGGCACTTCTAGGGTGTTGCCGCCTAATTGGGTTAATAATCATTCGACATTTTCTTATCACAAAGGCTCTGTCTCATATCCAAAGTGGAGGATTACAAAAGGACGGACGAGCACATATGGCCTAAATCTAAGAATCTATGCGATACACCTGCATTCATTGAAAATGAATAACTTAGACATCATGTCTACATTATCCAACATCTTAACCCTTCCACATAGCAAAGGTAGGACTAAGACATACTAGAGGCACATCGATTATAATTGTGTTGACAACTGAAAACTGCACTCACAGAAAATCGGAAGTTCCGGTTTTGGCAGAAACCACAGCCGGAGTATCCGGCACCTCATCGGAGTCTCCAGCAGGCCCTCTCAGGTTTCCACCTCACGGAGCACCGGAGTGTCCGGTACAATGTCGGAGTCTCTGGCAAGCCCTCTCGGTGCCTGAGGGTCCGGTTTGTCAAACCGGAACTTCTGGTTTTGGAGAAAACAGGGTTTGCCCAAGCCAAGGACTGACTCGATTTATCCAGACTGTTGGTGTTTGAGTATGTTTTTCAGGCTACACAACACATGATGAGATACATTGACCGATGAAAGTATCGAAAGACGTGATGAAATGTCGGCTCGAAGAATGGAGGCAAATGTTGATGTTGAAGATGCACATGGAGTTACAGGCCTCAAGACTTTCAATATGGACGTTAAGACTTCGTTAATTCAGTCCCTGACAAAACCAAAAGTTCTGATTTTGAAAACCAAAAGTTTCGATTTTCACAGATTTTTGAAAACACTTTTAAATTTGATTATTTGCCGATTTGTTTGAGTCACCAGCTCTCCAAGGGGATAGACCACCCCACCTCTATAAAAAGGGAGGCTCACGGCCGATTGATGGATCCCATCGAATTTATCAATTTACTTCACATGTTTTGACTCTCCAAACCCTAGCCTCTCTCTCAACCCCGTTTCTCTTCTTCTCCCGTCTCAGTGGCGGTGAAGAGGTTCTAGCTAGTCTGATCGAGCCTAGAACAAACCTAGGAAGTCTTTGTCCACACGGGGTCTCTCCTGGAGGTCGATAACCAAGTGCTACTGTGAACCAGGCTTTGCCGTACCGAAACTTTCGATTTTCACGATCTCGCCGTTCTGCTTCTGCACACGGATGTGCGTGTGTGTGTTGGCCCGATCCGAGCGTCAACACACTTTTTGGCGACTCCGCTGGGATGAAAGATTCCGGTTCCATCAAACCGAATCGTCGTTTCCACAACATGTCTTTCGAGATCTCGCCATTAAACATCTTCATGTCGTCATTGGAGGAGCTGCTCGAGGAGGCCCGCAAGGCGTTTCTAGAGCGCCAAAAGGCCCTTAAGGAGCAGTACAAGGCATGAAAAGATCAAGAGCTTCGCGAGTACCTAACATGCTTAAAGAAGGATCGTCAAGGGGTGATCTCTCAAGTGAGAGAAGCCGTTCTTCCGGCCATCCACGATGACGCAACCATGGATGCCGCCAAGGTGAGCACTTCCGCTTACCCCGCTGTCACCTTTGAGGACCTTTCACACTACTTTGCCGACATAAAAAATGTCTTAGCTAATGATATGCAACACATGATTCAAGAAAACGTGTCTAAAACATTGAAAAGCATTGGTGTTGCATCATCTACTTCTCATGTTGCACATGTAGATCCATCTCCTAGTTCATCGGCGCCAAATGCATCTAGCGTAGAACAACCGTTGTATGGCATGCCATTGAACTCCTTTAATGGGCAATCTAGTTTTTCATCTCATGTGCAAACTAATGCAATGGTAGTACCACCCGCTAGCGTAAAGCCAATTAACATCATCCCCAATCGGCTAGTAGCCGATTGAATAAATTAGCTAGCTTTGTTCCTCCATACCGTACCGTAGCGTATAGCACTCCACCTATCCCACCTACCGGAACCCGTGTCCTCATGGTTCTATACCCAATGAACAATTTAATACCATGAGAGCGAACATGAACCCCTCACCACAATGCACACCTCGTAGGGTGCCTATCACTAATATGGAGGAATGCATTGCTTTCATTAAAGAGGACTTGGGCAAACAATTTCAGGAAACGCTAGGAGTAGACATCAAGGGGAGAGACCGAATTTATCAAAAAACCATACCCCTCATACTTTGATTCGGTCCCATACCCTATGGGATGGCATGTTCTCGATTTTGTAAAATTTAATGGTGAGGATAGTAAGACCACTTGGGAGCACATAAACCAATACATTGCTCAATTAGGAGAGGCAGGTTCTAGTGATGTTTTAAAGGTGCGCTTATTTTCTTTGTCACTCACCGGAACCGCCTTTTCATGGTTTTCATCTTTAGCCCCGGGTTCTATTTTCACATGGGAATTATTAGAGCGTAAATTTCATAATCATGTTTACACCAGGGATAGTGAGTTGAAATTATCGCATTTGACTTCAGTTAGGCAAGGTAGGGATGAATCCGTTGATGATTTTATCCGTAGATTTAGAAATGTAAAAAACCGATGTTTCAATTTGACGATCTTGGAAAAAGACCTAGGTGATCTTGCTTTTAATGGTTTGTGGTCTCACCTTAGAGAAAAGTTGGAGGGACATGATTTCCTCACTCTCACGCATCTCCAACAAAGACCTTCAGCCCAAGAAGACCGAAGCAAAGAATTAAAACATGGCCACAAACCACGCCATAATATGCATGTCATAGAATATGATTCGGAGAGCACCGATGATGAGTCTAATGACATGCTTGCTGCTGTATTTGCTTGGCCATAAGTCTCTTGCTTGTGATTCGCTCAAACCGATTCATAAGAATCGGAAAGACGATGTAAAGTACACTTTTGATATAGCTAAATGTGATAGGATATTTGATGAGTTATACAGAGGTGGTTACATTAAGATTGCTTACACTTTGCCTCCGGCAGAAGAATTAAAACGAAAGGCATATTGCAAATGGCACAACTCTTATTCTCATGCTACTAATGATTGTAACATTTTCCATCGACAAGTCCAATCTGCCCTTAACGAGGGATGATTGAGTCTCAAAGAGATGCAAGTGGACAAGCACCCTTTCCCGGTGAACACCCTGGACATCAATACCAAAGTGTTGATACGGTCAAACCAAGCCGATATAACACGAGGGAAAAATGTGATCTTGGGTGAAGAAAGACCTCTCCCGGTGGGAGAGAAAATTATTCCAAGGAAGGTTGCATTGGAAAAGTCCTCCGATGGCAGAGAGTCCATCAAAATCACTATAAGTGCCTCTGCATCTAGGGGCAAATAAAAAAGAGCGAAGAAACGGTCGTTGCTGCTGGCCAGGAAAAACCGGAACTTTAACCAAAAGTTTCGGTTTCCCAAACCGAAACTTTCGGTTTACCCTAGAAAGCCCACATGATCAAGCCAAAGAATCCTAAGGCGGGCAAGTAGAAGGTGAACCAAGTGAAGGCCGTAGACAGGAAGAAGGAGCTCAAGAGCACCTTTGACCGTCTAATGGCCAAATATAAAAATTAAAAGGCCGATTCTAGCAATCGGTCCACAAAAAGGCCAAGATCACCACGGCGGGAAATTTGTCCGCCAAAGAAGGAGACGAGGATAATGCATGTTCCTAGGCCGACTCCACCCCCAAGATTTGGAATGCCGCCACCATGGTGCCCTCCTATGCCATTTCCTCCGGTTTCGATGTGGAACCCATATGTGGGAGCATGGGTGCCTATGCCACCAATGCCTCCTTCATCTTTTCATCCGAAATGGAATGTACCCAGAGAGAGTGTATTTCAGAGGCTATATAGTTATGTGAACGACCGATTTAACAATCTATCGGTCAATGGTGAAGAAAACAGTGCTGGTTCTGCTCATCAGCAAAACCGAAACTTTCGGTTTGGCAAACTGGAACTTTCAATTTCTCCTGAAAAGCCAGTTTCTCTCCCAAGACAAGAGTGGCGTATTAGAAGTGAAGGGGAGAGTAGCAAGCATGTTCTTGAGATCCCTAGAGGTCAAGGGGCAACATCCGGTGATATCATTAAAATTGGCATGACCGATGTTAAAATAGAGAAACTTTTGATGGGCCGATCAAGATAAGAGATCTAGTCCAAGATGAAAATGTTCCACCACCTTTCGAAAATGTGAGAGGGCCTACTCGATACACCCAGCTGAGGTGGTGTCCCTCCGGTGTTACCCGCACTCAAAAGAGGAAGCTTCAAAGGTTGCGTCTTTGAGAGAAAAAGGAGCGGGAGTTAGAAAAAATGAGAGAGGAGGCTTTCAATGAAGTCAAACCTATGATGCCTCAGGGTAAGCAGTGAAAGATGAAGGGCAAGGCCGAAATTTCAGAGGTGCCGAAGATCTTAACTTTGGAGCCTAAAAAATCTGCTCTGCCAAACCGGATGTTTTGGTTTCAGAACCGAAAGTCCTGGTTTCTGCTGATTCTGTGCAGGCCGAGGATTCTACTGCTCCTTCTTCGACTGGTAATGTTGACATGGCCGACTTCAACGACGATGACCTTCTGGACTACGAGCCTACGCCGCCTCGAGATGGTATGGAAATTAATACTCTTTGTTTATCTCTTTCTGATTACTCTCTCGTTGAAGAAGAAGAGGTCATGGCACAATTTGACTTCAGGCCAAAGAACGTTGTCTTCGAAAAGCCCAGAGAATCAGATAACCATCTGAAACCCCTCTATGTGAAGGGTCATATCGACGGCACATCGATTTCTCGCATGCTGGATGGCGGTGCCATTGTTAATCTAATGCCATATTCTTTGTTCAAAAAGTTAGGTAAGGGCGATGACGAGCTCATCCGGGCCAACATGACTTTGAACGGTGTGGGAGGAGACCCTATTGAGGCTAAAGGGGTCGTTTCTGTGGAGCTCATAGTTGAGAGCAAGACCATGGCCACCGCTTTCTTCGTCGTTGACGTGCGTGGTGGCTATAGCTTGATTTTAGGACGTGATTGGATTCATGCCAACAAGTGTGTCCCCTCCACACTTCATCAATTCTTAATCCAATGGGTTGGTGATGACGTGGAAGTTGTTCATGTGGATGCATCGGCTTGTATTGCTATGGCCGATTCATGTTCTTTAACCCATGATACCATCAAGTGCTCCGTCAAGTGCTTGACCGGCTTAGACTTGACGGATTATGATTTTTTTAGTGTCACTAGGGATGGTTTTGTATCGGTCAATGTAAAGCCAATGGAAAATCGGCTCAACCATATAATGCGATTTGATGGAGTCTAATCTTGAATGGTTACAAAAGAGAGTGGAACACTATCGGGCAAGCAAGAACGATATGTGTGAAGCTATAGAGAAAATAGAAGATATAGACAAGTTAGAACAAAGATTCACATCGGCCGATCCTCTTGAAGAGGTGAACTTTGGCAGCGATGATAATCCGAGACCAACTTACATAAATAAAAATCTAAAAGCTGTTTATAAGGTGAAGCTAATTGGTTTATTAAAAGAATATGTGTACTGTTTTGCATAGTCTTATAACGAAATGCTCGGATTGAGCCGCGAGTTAGTTGAACATCGGCTTCTAATAAAATCTAGTTTTAGACCTTTTATGCAACCGATGAGGAGGTTTAACCCAAATATGCAGGATCGGATTAAAGAAGAAATTAACCGATTACTTGATGCAAAATTCATAAGACTTTGCAGGTATGCGGAGTGGATATTCAACATTGTGCCTATGGAAAAGAAGAACACCGGTAAGATTAGAGTTTGCTTTGATTTCAGAAATTTAAATAGAGCCACTACTAAAGATGAATATCTTATGCCCATAGGCAATATATTGATTAATGATGCTTTCGGCCATAAAGTTATTAGCTTTCTCGACGGTAATGCAGGATACAACCAAATCTTCATGGTCGAAGAGGATATGTCTAAAACTGCTTTTAGATGTCCCAGTTTTGTAGGATTGTTTGAGTGGGTTGTTATGACTTTTAGATTAAAAAATGCGGGTGTCACATATCAAAGAGCCATGAACTTTATCTTTCATGATTTACTTGGTGTTATCATAGAGATTTACATAGATGATGTGTGGTCAAATCGACCGCTTTAGACTCTCACTTGATCGATTTGCAACTTGCCTTTGACCGAATGCATCGTTTCGGTTTGAAAATGAATCCGCTCAAGTGTGCTTTTGGTATATCGGTCGAGAAGTTTTTAGGCTTCATAATCTATGAAAAGGGAATAGAGATAGATCCTAAAAAGATAGAGGCAATTAGGAACGTACAAGCGCCTACTTGTAAGAGAGAGTTGCAAAGCTTCTTAGGAAAAGTGAATCACTTAAGGTGATTTATTTCTAACTTGTCGGGAAAGATTGATACATTTACTCATATTTTTTAGCTAAAGAATGAGGCCAAATTTACTTGAGGAGGCAAAACAGCAAGAAGCTTTTGAGAAGATCAAAGAATACTTGTCTTCATCACCGGTGCTTAGGGCGCCTAAGGGAGGTGTTCCTTTCCATCTTTACGTAGCGGCGAAAGATGATGTAGTTGGTGCTGTTTTGACACAAGAAGCCGAAGTAAAGGATTATGTGATCACGTATGTGAGCCGATGATTGATTGATGCGGAAACAAGGTACACTCTTATCGAGAAATTACGTTTTTCCTTGTATCATGCTTGCACCAAGTTGAGACACTATTTGTTATCTAGTACTTGTGTGGTTGCTTGTCAAACCGATGTTATTAAACATACGTTGCATAGGCTGATTTCTAGTGGTAGGCTTCGTAAATGGACTTATGCGTTGATTGAATATGATTCGGCTTATGAATCGTTGAAATCTATGAAAGGCCAAATTGTTGCTAATTTCATTGTTGAACATCGGATTGATTTAGAACATGATCTAGATTTTGCTTATGTTACTTTTACCCCATGAAAATTATATTTTGATGGATCGGTTTGCAAAGAAGGTCATGGTATAGGGATGGTGCCGGTTTCTCCTCATAATGCATATTTTGAATTTGTAAACTGATTGGATTATATTTGCACCAACAATCGAGCTGAGTATGAAGCATTGTTATTCGGCTTGGAAATGCTAGAATCCATGGGGGTAAAGCATGTGAAAGCATTTGGTGACTCATTGTTAGTGGTACAGCAAGTTGCTGGAGTTTTTTAGTGTTTAGATGGGTCATTGAATGCTTGCCTAGATATTATTAAGAACATGGAGGAATTTCATATACATCATATCCTTAGGCAAAAAAATGCTAGAGCTAATGATTTGGCACGGCAAGCATCTGGTTACAACATTAGTAGAGGGAGATTTGCTATTGTTGAGGAACCAATGATCAAAAAGGACAAAACCAAAGTTTTGGAAATACCGAAAGTTTCAGTTTTTGGTTTCGGAAGTTCCGGTTTTCTCTGTGTTGAATCTGGAACGCTGGAAAAACGGAAAGTTTCGGTTCGTGATTCCGAAAGTTCCAGTTTTCACATAAAGTTTGAAAATTCGGCTATTGATGTTTCCAACCATGAAAAGGCTGAATTAATGGATTGGACTCCTATAATCGATTATCTTACTAATCCAAGACAGAGAGTTGAGAGAAAGGTTCGGCATATGGCTTTTAAATATGTCATGATCAGCAATAACTTGTATCGCCGAACAGGAGACGATTTGCTTTTGAAGTGTTTAGGTGATGATGAAGCCAAGGTGGCCATGGGTGAAATTCATGAAGGCATTTGTGGTACACATCAATCGGCTCTAAAGATGAAGTGGTTATTAAGGAGAGCCGAATTCTATTGGTCAACTATGATTGCCGATTGCTTTCGCTACCACAAAGGGTGTGAGGAGTGTCAGAAGTTTGAGAACATTCAGATGGCACCTGCAGCTGCAGCTGCAATGCATCCTATCATCAAGCCGTGGCCGTTTCAGCGATGGGCCTTGGACCTCGTGGGTCAAATACATCCTCCCTCTTTGAAAGGACATCGCCACAGATTACTTCACCAAATGGACCGAAGCAGTGGCACTCAAGAATATGACTCATCCAGAAGTAATAAGATTCATCACCGAGCATATCATACATAGATTCGGCATTTCACAAACTTTGACCACAGATCAAGGTACTTCTTTTGTTTCTGGTCAAGTACGTGAGTTTGCCGAATCCTATGGAATCAAATTGCTATATTCATCCCCATACTATGCTCAAGCTAACGGGCAAGCCGAGTCTAGTAACAAAACTTTGATCAAGCTCATCAAAAAGTAAACAGAAGATAACCCTAAGAGATGGCATGAGATCTTGTCAGAGGCTTTGTGGGCTCATCGCATTTCTAGACATGGAGCCACTAAGGTTACACCTTATGAACTTATTTACGTACAAGAGGCCGTTTTACCCGTTGAGGTAAATCTGGACGCTTTTAGCATAGCCAAACAAAATGAATTGTCCATAGATGAGTATCGTGATTTGATGATAGAAAATATTGATGAGGTGACCGACAAGAGATTAGAAGCTTTAAAAGCCATAGAGAAAGACAAAGCTCGGGTTGCTAGAGCTTATAATAAAAAAGTAAAAGCTAAAACTTCTCAGTTGGGCGAATTAGTTTGGAAAACAATTCTGCCCATTGGCTCTAGGAGCAGCAGATTTGGGAAATGCTCTTCGAGTTGGGAAGGACCATATAGGATAGTAAAGATCATAGCAGAGAATGCTTACATTGTTGAAACTTTGCAAGGGAGCCGCTTACCAAGAGATTTGAACGGTAGATACTTGAAGAAATACTACCCGAGCGTGTGGCAAGATGCTTGAAGAGTATGGGCCGATATTTTCAAATATCGTTGCCTAATCGGCATTATGGCCGGTGTGTTTTACAAAACCATCGTCCTTAGGCATTTTTCGGTTGATAATATGTTTTATGGTACACACGTATTACCAAAAAACAGGAGGGCATATGTTGACAACCGAAAATTGCACTCAAAGGAAAACCGAAAGTTCTGGTATGCCGAATCGGAAGTTTCGGTTTTGACAGAAACCACAACCGGAGTATCCGGCACCTCACCGGAGTCTCAGGCAAGCCCTATCAGGTTTCCATCTCACGGAGCACCGAAGTGTCCGGTACAATGTCGGAGTCTCCGGCAAACCCTCTCGGTGCCTGAGGGACAAACCGGACCTTTCGGTTTGCCAAACCAGAACTTTCAGTTTTGGAGAAAACAGGGTTTGCCCAAGCTATGGACTGACTTGATTTATCCATACTGTTGGCGTTTGAGAATGTTTTTTAGGCCACACAAGCATGATGAGATACATTGACCGATGAAGGTGCCGAAAGACGTGATGAAATGCCGAGAGCTCGAATAATTGAGGCAAATGTTGATGTTGAAGATGCACATGGAGTTACAGGCCTCAAGACTTTCAATATGGATGTCTAGACTTAATTAATTCAGACCCCGACAAAACCGAAAGTTCCGGTTTTCACAGATTTTTGGAAACACTTTCAAATTTGATTACTTGCCGATTTGTTGGAGTCACCACCTCTCCACGAGGATAGACCACCCCACCTCTACAAAAAGGGAGGCTAACAGCTAATTGAGGGGATCCCAATGGAACTTATCAAGTTACTTCATACGTTTTGACTCTTCAAACCCTAGCCCCTCTCTCAACCCTGTTTCTCTTCTTCTCCTGTCCCGGTGGCGGTGAAGAGGTTCTAGCTGGCCTGACCGAGCCTAGAACAAATCTAGGAAGTCTTCGTCCACATGGGGTCCCTCCCGGACGTCGATAACCAGGTACTGCTGTGAACTAAGCAAAACTAGAATTTCCGGTTTGCCATACCAGAACTTTCGATTTTCGCGATCTCGTCGTTTTGCTTCTGCACACAGACTTCGAGTGTGTGTTGGCCCGATCCGAGCATCAACAAATTGTCAATTTATTTTACTACTAAAACAACGTAATTTTGTAATAGGGAGGAGACCATGACGTGTGTTCTTCACGTTGAGGTGGCCTAGTCTAGCAGGAGACTCAAATATTTAATCTGTTTTATTCCGATGTGAGGCGTAATACCTTACCTCTTGCAGTGGTGAAACCTCAAGGGTTTTGTTGATACGTGGATATAAGAGTGCTAGAATTTCATGCGTGTGACAGCCCTTGGTCAATGTACAAGAGTAGAGATGGCAATGGGTGAAAACCCACCGGGTTTAGCCTCCCCACCCATACCCGCAAGGAAAAAAAATTCCCCCGTTGGTGAACCCAATAAAAGTCACGGGTGGAGTTTTCAACTCAAATCCAAACCCATCAGGTGAAATTCACTTGTCGGGTACACAAACCCACTAAGAGAAAGAGAGTGAAAGAGGTGAAAATTAGAGAAAAATATCCAAAAATAAGTGAATTATGTAAACCAAAAGCTTAGAACTTCATACACAACCTAATAATGCATAACTTTCCAATTAAAAATAGAGTTTCATTACCAAAGGTAATGGAAAAACTATTAAATTAACTAATTTTTCCGGTATACAATACCCACGGGTTAACAGGTATGAGTTGAATAAGAATATACCCATACCCGTATACCCAACAGGTAATATTTTCCTCCCGCTAGCAAACCGTGGGTAGAAAAGTTGACCCAAACCCGGCCCCTAAGAGAGTAATTACCCGTTGGGTTTGCGGGTTTCGGGCCCCATTGCCATCTTTATACAAGAGCCCTTGGTCGAGGTGGTGTGTGTTCTATTCTTGCGTGATCATTTATCTCTGTCCTTGAGGACTCTCTCAGCTTGGCTTTATACACGGACCAGGCTAGGGTTACATAACTTGGTACCTACGAAACCAAGCGATCCTCTGTCGCGGATCATGACACGCACCACTAGAATCCCTTAGTTTCCCTAGTAAACTTTATTTTTCCTAAGAGTTTTTTTAAACCTTAGAGAAAGAACATTTCCCTAGGGTAAATTTGAAAATCGTAGGGAAACTCTATCTTTCTCTACGGTTTCAATAGTTCGCTATGGAGATTGAGAACTTTCCCTAAGAAATTTTAGCACTATACCATGGCAAACCTTTGCCAACTATGAAGTGTAGGGAAAGATGTTCTATTTACATCTAATAAATGTCAAAAAAGAAAAAATGATTCGCTATTCTCGGTGTTTCGTATCACCGACCTAGTAGAATTTGTATATCGAAGAGGGGTTCGTGCGTACTTCTCGTTAATGTGGTCTAGTCTACGGGAGACTAAAGAGATTTTAGCCTGGTTCAGACCATCATGAAGACGTAATATCCTATGTTCAGGATCGAGAGTGTGTATAAATTGCATAACTTGATCAAACAAGATTAAAATAGTGCTAGGTTTTTGCTCGAGCAAAAACTCTAGATCTTTGAGTGTGCTATGTATATGTGACTTGATTGCTCCTTTGTATAGGGTCTCCGGCACGACCTTATATAGGATCACACTGGGATTACAATGGCTTAGTACTCCAATAATCGAGCGGTCGTTGGAGGGTGGGACTGCGAGCATCTAGAGTTGTTATGCCTAGATAGCTTCTGAGCGTCAATCACGTCGTCATCCTTATCTTCGTCCTTTGTATAGCATAGGTGGGATAAAGTCAACTTTTCCCTTCATCGCCTAGTAAACCGTGTCTGCCGCACAGTGTCAGAAATCTTTGTGCTTATCAGAGGTTGGTTGTCCGAAGGCGATGCCTGATCTAGGGGTCAAATGAGTAAGGCGGTACCCAACCTGGTACGAGCTTGACTTGGTGAAATCGAACCACGGCCTGCGATATGATGGGTTTTTTTTATAGCTTGGCCTTTTTAGTGGGCCGAAACCGTAGATACGAAGGATATATGGTCCCGATAGTAGCCTTCCAGTCCTGCACTGTTTGTGACTCTGTTGAAATAGCGCGGGACTGGACTGTGATAATCTTTGTGCTTTTTAGCCGACTTGTAGTGCTCGGTCCTATGAGGACGCGCGAGCGCGCCCGTATGCCGTAGCCCTCGAGACCTCTGGTGATACAAAGGGCCGGTCGGAGATCTTGCTTCGTTGTCGATTTGTGGTCGTTGGGCATATGGGAGCGTGCAAGCGCATCCGTAGGGTGCAGCCCCCTGTGTCAGAGGGTCTTGTATTGATTGAAACGTCTTTGAGAAGTGATGGCGGGATCCGATCCTAGGGGGGTTGGAGAGGCGGTTTTGGCTTTCAGATAGTCAAGTTGCAAGGTCGGAACCCTTTGGTTAGGAGGATGCCCTTGTGCACTGTATCGATCGAGGTTGGATAGAGAGGCTCGGGTCGCATACTTTCACCGGACTGTTTGATGATCCTTGTCTTTTGGATTTCATATGTCTCTGGACTGTCGGGTGCATACCTTCACTGGACTATTTGGTGAACCTTGTTTTTTGAGTTCCTAAAAACACCTTCTCTATAGTTGTCCGGTCTACGACCACCGAACTGTTCGATGACTTCATCTCTTTGGGTTCTAGAAAATATATTCTTCTAACTTCAACTCTTCTAGCTCTGAACTATCCGATGACTGTTGCTAATGCTGAATTCAGAATTCTCGATTAGATCTTGTATTCAACTTCTTCCAAACTACTTACTCTGTCTCTCAAGTGCTTTTTGAGATTTTTAGAACATTTCAAACCATGACAATTGTATAACCTTAGAGGAAAATGACTCAATCCTTATTAATAGTACGGACCTTTCTATGAATTTAAAGTTAGTGAACTCTAAGCTATCTTAACTCTTTAAATCATTCTTAGCCTTGATCTATCTTCAACTAAAACTCTACTTCTAGAATCATACTTGGAACCATCGAAGAGCCTACCACCACAACAGATTACTTATAAGGCCCGTTTGGATCTTTGGAATTGAATTCATTTTAAGAATTACAATTTAGACATAGATTAATTAAGCTAATATAGTTGAAAAGCATGTTATAAGTTAGAGAATAGAATTGTAGCATAATAATTTATAAAATCTATTTTCATCTTCTACCCTATGAATTTGAGATAGCTTATTTGTTAGCTTGAAAAAGTTGTGTAATGTCAAATTCCAAGCTAAATAGACTGAATTATTATGTAGATTTAAATTACTGCAAAATGAAGAGATCCAAACAACCCCCATAGTTTTATTCAATCAGCAAAACATCATGGTATCTACGGTTAGCAACCTTGCCATTAGCATCATTGTACGTAGGAAAGCGACGCTGGTACCTGTGGGAGGCAGAGATCGATCGTGGACCCATGTGCTCATCTGACGGGGATCCCTCAGCAATTATGCCGCCGCTCTCAACAGAAGGCAAATGCTAATCAACTTCTCCAGTTCGTAGTAGTTTCTAGCACTCTCCGCTTAATCTAATTCATTAGGTGTCAGGCTAGGTAGTGCCTGCCGTCGTCCTGTACTTCCCCGCTAATCTCGGTCGGATACCCTAATGCCCTGCTCCGATACGATACCTTGGAGTAGTTACCACACCCTGTTAAACTACTCCTGTGCAAATTTAAAACGGAAGTGACTAATACGACCCTGCTCAGTTGATTACCTTAGCGATCCAAGCGTGACGAAGTGCGTGTTTGTGCAACACGCACTGATCCGTATCAAACAATTCCGCGCGAGACGATATAATCATACAAAGGCAATGATATGTCGGCCATCCATGCATATGTGCTGACGCTGAACTGGAGGGATCCAGTGTTCCCATAAACAAAACTACTCCATACATTTTGCAGCTTGCTGCTCCTCCCCAAGGGCGAGCGCAATGTTTCTTGACGACTTCAGCATTAACGGCCTGCCAGTTGTCAGTCAGCAATAGCAATAAAATAAATTATTTAAAAAATATTATATTTACTATTCATCAACATTGATTATTCATCATATTTAAAAAAGTAATTCAAATGTGTAAAATTATAAGTTGTGATTCAAATAACTTGATGTTAAAGTAAATTATTACAAAATATATTATATTTTTTAAAAAAAATTAATAACACAAATAGTCAATTTAATGTTAGAAGTCAATGACGACCAAAAGTTTAGAAACGGGAAGAGTATATCGAACTTTTTTAAATTAAACAAATAGTCAAAATTAATATTAAAAGTCAATGATGACAATATTTTGAAATAAATTTGGAATAGAGGGAGTATATCTGTATGGAGATCATATTATATTTTAGATAATGGTAAAAGTTAGTACCATCCTTTATTTCTAAAGAATCTACAACTCAAATGAGGTTATATTACTAACTAAAAAAAGCTAGACCTGCAGGGGTAAGACTGCCCACGGTTCGCATTAAGATAGAAGACCTCTCGCGCAGGCCTAGAAAACCTCCAAACCCTCGCCTCACCTTTACACAGCGATACCAAGCCCATGCGAGAATTGGACCGGACATCAGACCTGTGCTTTGGCAGAGGGCAAGCGAGAGGATTTTTTTTTTTTTTGCCCTTGGCCTGGGTCGAACCCGCGACCAGAGAGATACTACCGAAGCACTTAAACCACCCGGTTGAAGGCCCTTTCGCATTATATATTACTTAAAAATGAAGAAAGCTGACTGCGGGTCCGCGTAGGCCATACTTCCTACAGTTCACAAAGAAGGTTGTTTTGAACAATGACACAGTCTCTAAAGTATAATTTTAACTTCTATTTCTATAAAATATTTATGAAAAAGTAATATATTTAGGGTGTGTTTGGTTGAGCTGTGAGCTGTGAAAAAGCAGCTGTGAGCTGTGGGCTGTGAAAAAGCTGCTGTGAGCTATGAGCTGTGGAAAAGCTGAAAAGCCCTTTGGTTAAAACAGCTGTGAGCTGTAGGTTCTGTAAAAAATGTTTGTATTGTCCTTGAATGGTTATGAGACTATTTATATGCAAAAGGACCGTAATGCATCGTACTATTTTAGGGTGTGTTTGGTTGAGCTGTGAGCTGTGGGCTGTGAAAAAGCTGCTGTGAGCTGTGAGCTGTGGAAAAGCTGAAAAGCCCTTTGGTTAAAATAGCTGTGAGCTGTAGGTTCTGTAAAAAATGTTTGTATTGTCCTTGAATGGTTATGAGACTATTTATATGCAAAAGGACCGTAATGCATCGTACTATTTACTAATTCACGTGTGAATAACCATTTTAGAGAGTTAAAATTAATAATTTAAAGGTTTTCATCCATAATTAATACATGGTCAACATAAATACAAATTACATCGTTCATATAAATACAAAATACAAGGTCCATCAGCAATTATCCTCCTCTTACATTAAACAAAACAAAGCATCGGCTATCCTATTACGAATGGTATTCATGGCATCTTCATTCTCCACATCTTCAATCTCATCTCCTTGAGTTTGTGACGTGCCACTTGTTTGTTGTAACAAGTAGTCCTCATCAGCATAACATCTATCAAACTCTCCATCTTGCAAATTGCTGTCACGAATAAAATTATGCAATGCAATACAAGCAAGAATAATGTGCTTCTGAGTACGAGTTGAGAAGCTTGGCGTGCCCTTTAAAATATGCCACTTTTGCTTCAATACGCCGAAAGCTCGCTCAATGACATTTCGAAGGGATGAATGCAAGAAATTGAAAACCTCATACTTTCCTTGAGGAGGACGTCCAGAACGATGTCGAAATTCTGGAATATGGTATATGCTTCCTTTGTAGGGTGCCAAATACCCTATTCGGTTTGGATATCCAGAGTCCACAAGATAATACTTTCCTATAAAACCAATAGTTAGTGTCAAGTAACAATACCAAGTATTTTAACATTGTATTTAATAGAGTATACCTTTTGGAGGTACCGGAAATGTAGGAAAATTAGCTAATGCATGATTCAAGATCCGTGTGTCATGTGCAGAACTCGGCCATCCAGCTACCGCAAAGATAAAACGCATGTCAAAATCACATATAGCTAACACATTCTGAGATATATATCCATGTCAGCATGTGTCATTAACCACTTCCTCAGCTGGGACTGCCACTTGAACATGTGATCCATCTATTGCTCCAATTGCGCCTTTGAAATAAGGCCAAAAATGATCCTCTTTGATCTTTTCATGTTCAGTATTGAAAGTAGGATCCCTTGGCTTAATATTATCCTTTGCTAACTTTCGCAAACATTTCAGTACCTCATGAAATTTTGTGTGAACTGTCCAAAGAAAGCGTGTAAACCGATTTTCAACTTGCGAAAATAATTGAGGTCCTCCAACGATCCACAAAAACATAGCCAATGACTCAATGGATGAAACATTGTAACTTGAGGTCAAACCATATGTTGAAACTAGCAAATCATGAAGTGACATGAAAACCTCAATGTTCATCCGAAACATCTTATAGAAGTACCTAGGCTTACCCATACATCTCATTACCCATTGAATTCCAATTTCTGGTGTTTCCCTGTAGTCACCTTTATGAAGATTAGGGTTTGATATTTCGTTTAAACTGTTAAAACCGGTCGGGACCGGTTTAGTGAAAACCGAAAAAATCGGTCAAAAACCGCTCTAAATCGAAAATTCAAAATTTGAACGGTTTGCTACAGTAAACCGGTCGGTTTCACCGGTAAGCCGAGCGGTTTCATCGGTAAGCCGGCCGGTTTTACCGGTTAGCTACAGTACCAGATTTCAAAATTTGAAACCCACCGGTTTTCGGTATTCTGAATTTTTTTAATTTTTCAAATTTTTTTAAATTTTTAAAACGAAAACTAACCGGTTTGTAAAACCGGTCCAGACCAGTTTCACCGAAAACCGTGAAAACCGGCCGGTTTTGAGCGGTTTTGTGAACCCTGATGAAGATACCTTTCACTGTATAGGTTACCCATTTCACCAATAAGCGCCGCATGTTGAGAAAGATCAGCTAGTTGTTATAGCCTCTATAGCCTTTCTTGTATATCATCACCCATCTACACAAGATATATAATACTCTCAAACAAGATTCTCACATAAAATAACATAGCAAATATAATAGTACACAACAGTAGTATTATTTCAAACAAAGTTCACAACATAAAGAAATATAATAGTACGCAACAGTAGCAAATGATCTCAACAACTAGATATGTTCACAACATAAGAAGTTTGCAACATAAGCAAATGATCTCAACAACTAGATAGGTTCACAGCACATGACTAGTAATAAATGGGCAAACATGTACTACTGACACTTCATCATCTCCTTCTCATGCTCCCTCTCAATCAAATCAAGCCTTCCCTCATTTGTTTCCAATAACCTCAAGATTTCCCTAATCTCAGGCTTTACTATTAAAAAGCTTGCTGTATGCATTAGAGCAGTTCTCTCTTGCACTCCACATTCTTTGACCATCTTCATAGCCTCTGCAATGGTAGGAACTAAATTAGTTGGAGGAGCTGATGACGTTTCAACACTTGAGGTTATCTTCTCCGCTGCATTTTCAATCTTCAAACATGTGTTCTTGTAGAGTCGAAAGAAATGGCTCTTCTCATCTTTCTCTTCGGTAGCAGATGAGGAGCTCTTGTGTTTCTTTTTTCCTGCTTTTGCTCTCTTCAAAGCTGCCAGCTTGACATCATCATTCTCTGGAGTTTTTTGCACCTCATCCACATCCTCATCACTTGACTCATCTGATGATATATCTCCAGAACATGATGTAGTAGCTCCACTAACATGAACATTATCAAACAACATAAACAGATCGTCAAGGTGCTTTGGTCCTTGCTTTTTAAACCTCACATGGTTACATTTTATTCCTTTCTCCTGATTATTGCACC
Organism: Zoysia pacifica; assembly: GCA_001602315.1. NCBI lineage: Eukaryota > Viridiplantae > Streptophyta > Magnoliopsida > Poales > Poaceae > Zoysia > Zoysia pacifica. The sequence continues at coordinate 22,544 of BCLH01002853.1, forward strand.
TTTGAAATTAAATGAAAAAAATTAATAAGGCACATATGACATGGTTGCAATTGAAAGAGAACAAGAAAGAATAAAATTCTTACAGCAAGATGTTCATCTCACCATTCCCTTGAGCTTACAACAGTTTGCTTTGCCTCATCCCATCCAAGACCAGTGGCATAATTTTTGAACTCCATAAACCATGTAAACTCCTTTTTCATATTGTCCAATTTATTCTTCAATTGTTTCTTTGTTCGCTTTTGTCCAGATTTTTCTTCAAATTTAGATACCAAATTTGTCCATCCGGTCCTAGTAAAAATCCCCATTGGTCTGTTTCCAGCTTCTATCTCTTCTTTACACACATCAATCAAATGCCTCACAAAAGCATCACTCTAATCTGCCTTATCACCCATTCTTGAAGCAACCAAAAAAACATTTTATCAAGTCCACAACATATACAGAGTACAAACCATGACAGCTACATCACATACAATAATTTTTTCTACTATCACTCATATTCCAATTTAGGTTGCAGAGGGGGAGCAGGAGATTCTAGTACCTTTTGCTTGGATTTGCTTCTCCTCTGTTGAGCCCGCACAGGAGATGAAAATTTGTGAACTTGACCTGTACAACAAGGTTACATTCAGGTGCCAATATGCCGAAGGGGCTGCCAACGTGAAGTGCTGATGAAAAGAATCTAGGGGCTGGCCTGTAGAGCAAAGTTGCAGTGGAGGCCAAGCTGGGGGCGAGGAGCGGCGGCGCCGGCCTTGGGCGACGCT
>BCLH01002854.1:8858-38463 GCA_001602315.1 Zoysia pacifica
TATATGAACAAAAGTTTCTCATTAAAATTTAGCGTCACTTCATGTCCAAGAAAATTTTTTAGTCATATATAAACATTGCCACCAAGTTGAAGCACTATCAACTAATGCACTAGCAACATTCAAAAGCTTTCTCCTTTCACACATACAGCATTGTCCAAATATATTACCCATCTCTCTTGCGCATGCAATATATTTAATAGAATCTAAACCATCATATAAAGGAAGAGATGAAGGAATATAATTATTCATGGAAGGTGATGATATAACAATGGTCCGAACCTCATGCATCTTTTGATCACAAGCATCATCTCTCTAAGGTGGATTACTTTGAAGGTTTGCCAACATATTGTCCACATACTCTTTTTACTTTTTAAAAGTTGCATCGACATTATCAAGGACTCGTTGCAAAGTACTACTTAACTTGTCTTCATCTCCTTTTCTTCCTGTCATGGTTAGAAAAATAACATGTAGGCAGCGCAAAGTATTATTCCTACAACTAAAGTGAGATGTGTGGTGAAAATTCTGCAAAAGAAAATGCCTTACTGAGCTCTTGGAAAACAAAGGATTGTGCAACCAGTAGCAAGAGAAACCCAAGTGGTGTAGCAATTACATGGTCGAACATAGTGCTAACTAGAGGTGAATATGTGGAGCTTTGAGGGTTGAAAATTTATTAGTGGAACACAATTCTATAACATATGACAATATTAAAAAAGTGCTCTAAGTATTATGTTCTAGTTCCTAGCCAATCTTATAAAAATTACAGATGCTACAAGAATATGAATGAAGATAACAAAGAGCAGCATCAAAAGAACGATAAAGCTCCAAAAATCAGCGAATCATTCAGCACTTGAAAAATCAGCAAAGGTTAATTTCTGATTTCTTGATGTTCAATTTTTTTATTTTCTTTTATTTTAGTCATATTTTTATATGAACTAGAAGCACAAAACATGGTACACAATCAAGTTTTAGAACAAAATGATGAAAGATGTGGCCTGGAGAAAATATAAAATTTCTATTAAATCTGTTATAAAACTTCGGAGCGCGAAAACAGAAACTTTTAATCTGAAACAGTTCAATCTAGAGTTGTCCGCGGTTGGGAAATTATCTGTATATATCCAAAAAGTACTTATATGTCTAATTTGGAGTCCAGAAACAAAAGTTATGACTACTTTAATGATGGAACTCCGTAACAGGTTTTTTTTGAAAGGCTGAAAACATATTCGAATTCCAAATCGGGTGCAAAATTTGTAGATGATTTTGTGGCAAAAACTTATGGATGGGTAATTTGAATGCTAGCGATCTGTTAGTGGTTGAAACCAGGGATGGGTAGGAGGGAATATTTTTTATGCAATATAACAGATGTGTTAACACCGAAATCGAGTTCGGGCCAACATACCACTCGCACGTCCGTGTGCGGGAACGCCGGCGCTTCTTCAACGCCGGGTTTGAACAGCACCTAGACAACCCCGTGTCGGGAGGGACCCCGTTGGAGGAGGATCGTTTTAGGTTGATCCAGGCTTGGTCAGACCCACCGGATCGTCTTCGGTCGTCGCCGGGACGAAAAAAGAAAAGCAAGAGGGTCGAGTGAGGGGATTAGGGTTTGGAGGAGAACGAAATGTAAACACAATGGATAGGTTCGATTGGGATACCCCTCAGCCGGCCATGGCCTCTGTTTTATAGAGGTGGGATGGTCTTATCCTATAGGGCAACGATCCTCAAGTTAAGAAAGAAATTGTAATTGATCTGCTGAAACCTTCCTAAAACAACACTATCAGAGTATCCGGTAAAGTGCTGGACACTCCGCTGACCGGAGTCTCTGATAAGATGCCGGAGGTTCCATCGTGTAATTCGAGCAACCCGAGAGGGTTTGCCGGATAGTCTTGCATCACGTCGGACACTCTGGTGGGCTTTTTGGCCCAACTCGAGACAGCTTGCCGGACGGTCAGGCGTGGTGCCGAACACTCCAGGGGGTGGAAGCCCTAACCTGAGAGGGACTGCTGGACAGTCTGACGCGATGCCGAACAGTCCGACGTAGTGCCGGACACATCGGTGCCGGATAGACCGGTGTTGTGCCAAACAATCCGGTGTCGGACAGTCCGGTGTTGTGTCGAACACTCCAGTGAGCTAAGCGCTCAAACCTGAACACTCCGCTTGCCGGATACTCCGGCACTATGCCGAACACGCCGGTGAGCCCAGTGCCCTGAACCTAAGAAGGCTTGCCAGACACTCCGACAATGTACCGGATACTTCGGTGGCTCCACAATTTTTTTGTTATCAACATATGCCCCCCCTTTTTTTGTGAAGTTCCTGCACCATAAAACATTCTAAACACGCAAAAACCTCTAAGGGCGATGGTCCTTCTGACTCAACGGCCATTGCATCATTTTTAGCGACGATATTCTTCATATCGGCCGTTCTTTTCTTTTAAGCTTCTTGCCATACACCAGGATGATACTTTTTCAAGTATCGGCCGTTGAGGGCCTTAGGTAATGATTCTCCTTGGATATCTTTCAAAATGTATGCATTTTCGGCAATAACTTTCACTACTCTATATGGCCCTTCCCAACTAGGAGACCATTTTCCGAACTTGTTGCTCCTTGAGCCTAAGGGTAGAATAGTTTTCCACACAAATTCGCCCACCTGAAAAGTTTTAGCCTTTACCTTTTTGTTGTAAGCTCTAGCAACTCTCGCCTTATCTTTCTCGATTTCTCTCAAGGCACTCAAATGCTTATCGGTGACTTCATCAATATTGTCTAGCATTATAGTTCTATACTCATCGGTAGATAAATCATTTTGTTTAGCAAATCTTAGAGCTCTTAGATTTACCTTGACGAGCAAAACGGCCTCTTGTCCATACACAAGTTCATAGGGTGTCACTTTATTTGCCTTGAAAAAGACTTCGTGCCATCTCTTGGGATGGTTCTCAATCTTTTTCTTATTGAGTTTGATCAATATTTTATTGCTAGACTTGGCCTGACCATTGGCTTGAGCATAATATGAAGAGGAATTGAGTATCCTAATCTCGTAGGATTTGGCAAACTCTTTAACATGACCGGATGTAAAAGAACTGTCTTAGTCGGTAGTCAAAGTTTGCGGTATACCGAATCTATGAATAATATGCTCGGTAAAGAACTCAATTACCTCTTTGTGTGTCATGTTCTTGAGAGCCACCGCTTCGGTCCACTTAGTGAAGTAATCCGTCGCTACTAACAAGAAGCGGTGTTCCTTTGAAGATGGAGGATGTATTTGCCCTATGAAGTCCAATCTCCATCCTCGGAAAGGCCATGACTTTATGATGGGGTTCATCATGGCAGCGGGTGCCAATTGTATATTGTCAAACCTTTTGCACTCTTCACATCCTTTGTAGTAACGATACAATCGGCAATCATGGTTGGCCAATAGAACCCGGCCCTTCTTAACAACCACTTCATTTTCGGAGCCAACTGATGCGTACCACAAATGCCCTCATGAACTTCCCCCATAGCCAGTTTGGCTTCATCATTACCCAAACATTTCAATAACAAATTGTCTCCCATTCGGCGGTACAAGTTACCATCAATCAAAGTATACTTGAAAGCTATGTGCCGAACCTTCCTATCCACACTTTGGGTTGAACTACGAATGTATAAAACTATGGGTAATCTCCAATCAAGCGATTCGGCACTATCACGGTTTGATGTGTTAGTATCTGAATGGTTTTAGTTCTAGCATCTCAAGCATCGGTTTCTTAATAACTAAAAATTTACCTTTACTAACATTGTAACCCGATGCTTGTTGTGCCAACTCATTGGCTTTACTATTTTCTAGTCTAGGCACATGATGTATCTTGAACTCATTCATCCCGATAATGATATCTAGGCATTTGTCCAAAATAGCATTCAACGATCCATCTAAGCATTGGAAATTTCCAGCAACTTGGTGCACTACTAATAATGAATCGCCTTAAACCTCTACATGTTTAAGCCCCATGGACTCTACCATCTCCAAGCCGAACAATAATGCTTCATATTCGGCTTGATTATTGGTGCAATCATACTCCAATCGGTTTGAGAATTCAAAGTGTGCATCATGAGGAGAAACTAATACCACACCAACACCTTGACCCTCTTTGCAAACCGATCCGTCAAAATACAACTTCCAAAGGGTAAATGTCACATAGCCAACACCTAAATCATGCTTTAAGTCAATCCGATGTTCAACAATAAATTAGCAACAATTTGGCCTTCATAGATTTCAACGATTCATAAGCCAAATCATATTCAATCAATGCATAAGCCCATTTACCAAGCCTACCACTAGAAATCGGCCTATGCAACATATGTTTAATAACATTGGTTTGACAAGCAACCACATAAGCACTAGATAGTAAATAATGTCTCAACTTGGTGCAAGCATGATACAAGGAAATACATAGTTTCTCGATGAGAGTGTACCTTGTTTTTGCATCCACCAACCGTCGGCTAACATATGTGATCACATACTCCTTCTCTTCGGCTTCTTGTGTCAACATAGCACCAATCACATCATCTTCCGCTGCTATGTAGAGGCGAAAAAGGACTCCCCCCCTTAGGTGCCCTAAGAACCGACAGCGAAGACAAGTACTTTGATTTTCTCAAATGCTTCTTGATGTTTTGCCCCAAGTGAATTTGGTTTCATTCTTTAACCAAAGAGTAGGAGTGAATGCATTGATTTTTCATGACAAGTTAGATATGAATCGCCTCAAGTAATTTAATTTGCCTAAGAAGCTTTGCAACTCTCTCTTACATGTAGGTGCTTGCACATTCTAAATTGCTTCTACCTTCTTAAGATCTACCTTTATGCCCTTCTCATAGATTATGAAGCCTAAAAACTTTTCGTCCGATACACCAAAAGAACATTTGAGCGGGTCCATATTCAAACCGAAACGACGCATTCGATCCAACGCGAGTTGCAAATCAGCCAAGTGAAAATCCAATGCAGCCGATTTGATCACCACATCATCTATATAAACCTATATGATGACGCCAAGCAAATTATGAAAGATAAAGTTCATGGCTCTTTGATATGTGGCACCCGCATTCTTTAAACCGAAAGTCATGACAACCCACTCAAACAATCCTACAAAACCAGGACACCTAAAAGCAGTTTTAGACATATCCTCTTCGGCCATGAAGATTTAGTTATATCCTGCATTACCATCAAGAAAACTAATAACTTTATGGCCGAAGCATCGTTAATCAACATATCGGCTATGAGCATAGGATACTCATCTTAGGAGTGGTTCTATTCAAATTTCTGAAATCAATGCAAACTCTTATCTTACTGGTGTTCTTCTTTTCCATCGACATGCTGTTGGGTATCCACTCCGCATACCTGCAAAGTCTTATAAATTTCGCATAAAGTAATTGGTTAATTTCCTCTCTAATCCGATCATTCATATTCGGGTTAAACCACCTCATCGGTTACTTAAAGGGGCTAAAACCAGATTTCATTGGCAGCCAATGCATGACTAGCTCCCGGCCAACCCGAGCATTTCATTAAAGACCGTGTAAAGCAGTCCACATAAAACTGATTAACTTCATCTTATAATCGGCTTTCACATTTTGTTTATAAAAGTTGGCCTAGGATTATCATCGCTGTCAAAATTCACCTCCTCAAGAGGATCGGCCGATTTAAATCCTGTCCTAACTTATCCATGTCCTCTATTTCTTCAATAGCTTCGCACATATCGTTCGTGTTGGACCGATAGTGTTTCACTCTCTTTTGCAACCAATCAATATTAGACTCCATTAAATCACATTATATGGTTAAGCTGATTTTCCATCGGCTTTAAATTGACAGGTACAATACTATCCCTTGTTACACTAAGAAAATCATAATCCGTCAAGTCTAAACCGGTCAAGCACTTGATGGTGTCATGCGGCAAGAGGATGATTCGGCCATAGCTATACAAGCCGATGCAACCACATGAACAACCTCCACATCATCATCAGTATCAAAAATTGATGCAATGTAGAAGGAATACATCTATTGGCATGAATCTAATCATGTCCTAAGATCAAGCTATAACTACAGTGCACATCGGCAATAAAGAAAGCGGTAGCCATAGTCTTGCTCCTAACCGTGAGCTCCATAGAAGCGACCCCCTTAGCCTCGATAGTGTCTCCTCCTCTCACACTGTTCAAAGTCATGTTGGTCCGGATGAGCTCGTCATCGGCCTTACCTAGCTTCTTAAACAAAGAATATGGCATTAGATTAACAATAGCACCACCATCTACAAGGAAGCGAAAAATCGATGTACACCTCTCATGTAGAGGGGTTTCAAATAGTTCTTTGAATCCTTGTGTGAAGATAGAACTTTTCGGTCCAAAGTCGAATTATGCCATAGCCTCTTCTTCTTCTACTAAAGAGTAATTGGAAAGAGATAAGCAAATAGTGTTGATGTCTATACCTTCCCGAGGCGGTGTAGGCTCGTAGTCCAAGAGGTCCTCGTCGTCTAGCTCGGACATATAAACGTCTCCCGTGGGTGAAGGCGCTGTGGAGTCCTCTCTCAACACGGCGTCGGCTAAACCCGGTGCCTTCGGAGTAGCCACTGCTTTCTTCGTCATCGGGGGAGTGGGAATCTCGGGCTCCTTAGCTCTCCACAGCTTACCTTGAGAAACCATTGGCTTGATCTCGTTAAAGACCTCGTCCCTCTTCTTCTCCGCCTCCTCCTCCCGCATCCTCCTAAGGCGCAGCCTTTGAAGACTCCCCGATTTTGACATCGGTTGTGCCAATTTTCATGACACCTCTGGATGCGCTGTCTTGATGAATAAAAGTAGAAGGGGCAGGTTCATTACCTTGCTTCGAGCGCCACTCTTGCTTAGGCGCGGTGGTGGAGCCCCCTCCTTGTAGCTTGATCATCGAAACTCCGACCGATCTGGGATAGGGTTGGAGAGCCTTGTGAAGACATCTCTCGGTCTGTTTCACCTCAGATGAAATGGCGGGTATGGCATCGGTGGCACGAGCATCCATGGTCCCATTTATGGATGCCACACCGAGAATGACAGGCATGGCATAGGAGGGAACCATGGCGGTGGCACTCCAAACCCATGTGGAGGAAGAGGAGGAGGCCCACGAACAGCTACGGCTTGCCTCATCTCCTTCCTAGGTGGGTTGCCCCTCTTGGTGGTGATCTTAGTCGCTTCATAGACCGATTATTCGAATCAGTATTTTGGTTCTTGTACTTGGTCATGAGACGGTCGAAGGTGCTCTTGGGCCCCATCTTCTTGTCCGTGGCCTTGCCTTGGTTCACCTTCCCCTTGCCCACCTCAGGGTTCTTTGGCTTTATCATCTTAGGCTGTGGAACTTGCCCCACAAGTCTCAAGCCTATATGGTGACTTTGAGAGACTCTTGACCACCGAAAGACTTCTCGAACACCACCTTTCTAAAGACACTTTTCTTGCTCAGAGAAATAGGCATCTCTTCTCCTATGATCATGTTCTTTCCCTTGGTTGTATCGGCTTGATAAGGTCGAATCAACACCTTAGGGTTGAGCTCTAGAGTGTTGACGGGAAAGGGGTGCTTGTTGATCTGCATCTCCTTAATACTTTATTGTCCCTCACAAAGGGCCAATTGGACCTATCGACAGAAAACATTGCAATCATTAGTAGCATGCGAAAAGGAGTTATGCCATTCACAATATGCCAAACGCTTAATCTCACGCGCTGGAGGCAAAATGTGTGCAATCTCAATATATCCACCTTTGTGCAATTCATCGAATATTCTTTCACATTTAGCTACATCAAAGGTGTATTTCATATTGTCTTTCCAATTCTTATAAACCGGTTTGAGCGAATCACAAGCAAACAATTTGGCCTTTGACCTTAAAAGGCCATACAAACTCGGCAGCCAGAATGTCATTGGAATCATCATCGGAGCTGTCCAAATCATATTCCACGACATGTACGGTGTGGCAGGTCTTGTAATCATGTTTTATTTCTTTGCTTAGGCTTTCTTGAGCCGAAGCCCTTTGTTGGAGGAGAGTGAGCATAAGAAAATCATTCCCCTCCAAGCTTTCCCTAAGGTGTGACCGCAAACCGTTAAAAGCTAGGTCAGCTAGGTCCTTTTTAGAAATTGTTAAATTAAAGCACCGGTTCTTTATATCTCTAAACCGCCGAAGATAGTCAACGATAGGTTCATCTTTCCCTTGCCGAACCGATGTCAAATGTGACAACTTTAATTCGTTGCCCCTGGAATAAAAGTGGTCATGAAACCTGCGCTCTAAAGACTCCCACGTGTATATGAAGCCCGAGAATAATGATGAAAACCAAGAGAAAGCTGTTTTGAATAGTGATAAAGAAAACAACCATACTTTCAAAGCCTCACTAAAACCCGCTTCCCCTAGTTGTGCTATATATTAGCTAACGTGTTCCTAAGTGGTATTACTATCTTCGCCATTGAATTTGATAAAGTCGGGCACACGCCATCCTTTAGGATAAGGGATAGAATCAAAATAGGCGGGGTATAGTTTTTGATAAATTCGGTCTCTTCCCTTAAGGATTACCCCTAGCGTTTCGCAAAATTTTTTGCTCAAGTCCTCCTTAATGCGCGCCATATACTCCTATATGTTGGCAATGGTTGGCCTAGTGGAGTGCTCGGTGGTGGAGGGTGTATACTTGTTTTCATGGTGCTAAATAGCTCATTAGGTACGGGGCCATGAGGGATACCCCTATCATTTGGTGGGATAGGTGGTGTGCTATATGCAACGGTACGATATGGAGGAACAAAATTGGCCAATTCATTCAATCGGCTCGTAGCTGGATTGGGTATGCTAGTTATTAGCTCTACGCTGACGGGATACACTACCAATGCATTAGTTTGCACATAAGATGAAAAACTAGTTTGTCCACTAAACGAGTTCAATGGCAAGCCATACGGAGGTTGTTCTACACTAGACGTAGTGGGCGCCGATGTACTAGTAGGAGGACCTACATGTGCAACATGAGAAGATGATGTACTACTAGCATTTTTAGATGACTTAGACAGGTTTTCTTGGATCATGTATTGCATATCATTGGTTAAGACTTGTTTCAAATCGGCAAAGTAATATGAAAGGTCTTCAAAAGTAACGGGAGGGTGCGAAGATGTTCTCACATTGGCTGCACCCATGGCCGCGTCGTTGACGACGGTCAGAAGAACGGGCTTCTTCACTTGAGAGATCGCACCTTGATGGCCCTTCTTGAAACACGTCAAGTACTACTGCGGCTCTCGCTCTTCCCGCACCTTGCGCGCATCTTCAGAGGCCTTTCGGCGTTCTAGGAACGCCTTGCGCGTCTCCTCGGGAAACTCCACCAAGGATGGCATGATGATGTTCGTCGTGGAGATTCTCGGAGGTCATGATGGAAAACAACGATTCAGTTTGTGCAACCGGAATCACTCGTTCCTCAGCGTAGTTGCCAAAAAGTGTGTTGACAACAAAATTAGGTCCGGACCAACACCCACTCGCGCATCCGCGTGCGGGAATGCCAGCACTTCTTCAACGTCGGGTTTGGACAGCACCTAGACAACCCCTCCTTAGGAGGGAGCTTGTCGGAGGAGAATTGTCTTAGGGTTCATCTGGGCTCGGTCAGGCCAGCTAGATCAAGTTCGGTCATCGCCCAGACGAAGGAAGAATAGCAAGAGGATAGAGTGACGGGATTAGAGTTTGGAGGAGAACGAAATGTAAAGACAAATAATATGTTCTATTGGGATACCCCTCAACCGGCCGTGGGCCTCTGTTTTATAGAGGTGGGATGGTCTTATCTCGCAGGGAAACGAATCCCTCAAGTTAGGAAACAAATTGAAATTGATATGCTGAAAACCTTTTTAAAACGATACTACCGGAGTCTCTGGTAAAGTGCCGGACACTCCGATGATCGGAGTCTCTCGTAAGATGCCGGTGGTTCTGTCATGTAATTCTGTCAACTCAAGAGGGCTTGTCGGACAGTCCGGATTCACGTCGGACACTCTGGGGGGCATCCTGCCCCAACTCGAGACAGCTTGCCGGACAGTCCGGCATTGTGTCAGACACTCCGGTGGGCTGGAAGGCGAAACTCGAGAGGGCCTATCGGACTGTCCGGTGTGATATCGGATACTCCGGTGCCGGACAGTCCGGCGTAGTGCCCGACACTTCGGTGAGCTAAGCGCTTAAACCCGATAGCGATTGTTGGACAGTCCGGCACTATGCCAAACACACCAGTGAGCCCAGTACCCCAAACCCGAGAAGGCTTGTCGGACACTCTGGTAATATGCCGAATACTCCTGTGGCTCGATAATTTTTTGGGTGTCAACAAGATTTGACACGATAACAGATGTGAACACGACTATAGATGAACTATAAAGGAAAACACATGGATGCAAAGAAATTCGAAATTTAGCAACTAAAACACAAACTAAAGACACAAATTCAGCACTATGGACTCTGAATAAAATTATGCAAATGTCGTGGGAACTCTCGATTTGGTGCAGATGCAACACACAATCAATCCAGCTTCAAATCAACACGATTCGAACCACGCAATAGCCACTTCTCCTCTGGTTATCAACCGTGCCACTCACGATTGACCTCACCAAGAAGGCTAATCCCAGCCTGCGAATCAAAGAACACAAGCAAAAACAACAAAGAACGCAACTCTACTACGAAATCTAAATTAAACTCACGAAGCTATGAATTCCACAAACCGTCAAACTAATTAAAACCTATCTCTAATGATGATGGCTACTGTTTAAATAGAGGTTAAGGCGTCATTAGGGGGTAAACCCAAACACTAATGGGCCTAGGAAAGATACGTGACCCAAGGAACAAAACATATTGTCATAACATTCTGACAGATTCTGGATGTTGTATTGTTTCGGCGATTCCTTGAGACTTAGGATGTATTTTAGCATGGGATTAGATCTGTTGGAAAGCTTATCTCCTTAGTTTTCCATTCATATCTAGAACATCCAAAAAAGAGTTCATATGCGACCTGAGCATCTGTTTTAGTGTAGGCTGCTCCTGAAGTCCGACTTGGACTCGAACCCGAGTTGGATTCAAACTCCTTTTGGAATTGAACGTTCTTTCTTGTCTGGTGCATCTCCAAGTTATTCGCTAACTTCCCTTACTCCTTTTCAATGTTCCTAATCATGATAAAATCATTAGATAGCCATCTATTCTCAAAGGAAGACAAGTATGTGTTTTGGAACGAGCTCACCTCTAATCTCAACTGTGATGCACGAGTTTCATCAATACTAATCTGAGGAGTGCTGTGTGTATCTAAAGGAGTGATGTCTTCGTCATCATACCATTACAATTCTCACGATTTGGAGATATGCCATTACAATTCACCTAGTCAGAAATATGCAATTATAATTTCAAGTTGGAAAACTGCCATTTTCTACTTTTGAACCAGTTCCTCTACTTTGTTTCTATGCGGTATTTCCGTATGGATGAAAATGTCCTCACGATCTATCTTTTATGATGCCTACTTTTTCCTCATCATCACCATTCTGGGTCAGATCGAGCAGCACAACCCATCTCGTCGCCCATGCCTTTACCATCTTTCGTCGCCCTCGCTGATTGTGCAGGTTTAGAGAGGGCATTTTCGTCCATACGGAAGTACTATATAGGAACAAGTACAACAACTGATTCAAACCGTAGAAAATGGCATTTTTCCAGTTCAGTTGAAATTGTAATGACAAATTTTCGATCAGACGAATTGTAATGGCATATCTACAAAACACAAAAATTGTAATGGCACTAATCCAGTTAACCCTATAGTAAATGGTATGTTTTGTGGAAACTCACGAAGTTGTCTAAAATATAGTGCCCAAACTTGCAACGTCAAAAAAGCCCGCTTCTAGAGGAGTTTGGCGGATATTTCGTCAAACCTGGCAAATTCGAGGAAAGCCTGATGCATCATTTCGTTCTATGAATTTGGAAAAAAAATTCACCAGGTATCGAGTCCGAATGCAAAAGTTATAGCCGTTTTACTGAAGGGTGCCTGAGATATGTTTTTGGAAGGTGTGAAATGCAATCGAGTGGTGATTTTGTGGCTGATTCAACAGCAGAAAATTATGAAAAGGTGGATTATTAAAGAATATGGGAAGGTGGATCTATTTGTGGTCGAAATAAGAGATGGGTGGGTGGGATAAAATTTGAAAACATATAACATATATGAACAACGCAAGTGACGAACGATGAAGGAAAACAAATAGATCCAAAAAGCTTACAAATTCTAGCAACCAAAATATGAACCAAGGACACAAATTCAACACTATTGACTCTGAAATAAGATTATGCAAATACTAAGCAAGGTTTTGGATAGGGAAAACCTACCGATTTACTTTTTTTAAGCAGTTTTTTTATGGACGATAAGATGAATGCGAAATCAACAAAGGTAGATGTGAACCTGAAGGTATAACTAAAGCTTTGATTATGACTTGATATGTCTGTGGTTCCCGATATTCTATTAGGTCGAGGTAACTCTCGATTTGTTGGAGATTCAACACACAATCGATTTGGTCTCAAATCAACACGGTTCGAATCCTGCAATCGCAGCAGTTCTCTTATGGTTATCAACTGTGCAACACACGGTTAACCTCGCCAAGATCCTCGCCTACGAATCGAAAAACAGAAGCAAGAACAAGGAAGAACATAATACATGTGTGAAATCTGAATTAAACTCACAAAGTTGAGGTCTCACAAACCATATGACGGTTAAACTGTATGAAATAGATTAATCTAAGTAAAGACCAAATCCTGCTGATGATGGCTACTGTTTATAGAGATTTAGAGCATACCTAGGGGCGCAAAACCTAATAATAATAGGCCTAGGAAAGATACATAGGGCTAGGGCCAAAAGATAGTGTCACAGCACCAAGACAGTTTTTGAATGTCATCTTGTTTTGATGATTGCTGATTACTCGGGTGGAATTTGGAGATGACATTAGTTCCATTTGAAAGATTATCTTCTTATATTTCCATCCATATCGAGAACGTCTAAAACGGTTCTCTGATGCGTCTTGGGCATCTATTTTAGTATGAACTGCTCCTGGAACCCAAGGGTAACTTGACTCCAAGTCGGTTTGAATCTTCTCCAAAATTGAATGTGCTTTATTGGTCCTGAGCATCCCCAGGTCTTTCTTCATGCTACCCTTAGAACTATCTGATGTTCCTAATCATGATAAAGTCTTTATGAAGCAATCTATTCCCAATAGAAGAAAAATATATATGTCTTTAGGAACAAGCACACCTCTAAGTTCAATTGTCAAGCACAAATGTTTATGATTGGACCATCTATAGTAGGTGGAGAAACATTGTGTGTATCCAATGAAGTGATGCCTTCATCAACTTGTATAAAAAAGAGTGATGTCCTCATCATCATTACAGTAGTTTTGTGCATCTATGTCCTAGTTGGTCCTTGTTCAGAAGAGAACATATTGTTTAGAATTTTGGATTACACCGACAGCTGCTGTGACAATTATTTGGCGGTCTGACCAATGCATATTCCCATGGGGCCATGCTAGGTGAAAACTCACATCAGCATATTTGACCTCCACGAAGTTATATCAGCTGGTTGCCTCTGATTTGGGCTTCGCTTATGTGAGAAGAGAACCCAAACCCTGTAACTAGAATTTGTTAATTAAAAGCAAGAGAGTGAAATAATGACAAATAATCTTAATGCCATTGCAAAATATCCGTACTGTAAAATCTGTCATTGCAAAATCTGTAGTTCATTTATGCAATTAGTTGGGACATCAAGTATGCAAATTGTACCCACCCAACAATTTATTCAGTAATGGCCATCATGCACTTATCTTGTTCTACCTCATTTTTCTCCACATTTATCATGGATGACCAGAAGTAGACACCTATGTATCCATATATGGACTATTTTTTCTATTTTTTAATGGAGATTAATTTATTCCTTTATGGTTATAACTTGCTTCAATCCAATTCACTAGCTACTGCTTTTATTGCTCTGTTGCTGGGAAAGATATAATGAAGAGATGAGGAAGAGGGTCAGACACAGATTGCAAGGAGAAACCAAACAACTCCGTGCTGCAGCGCAGATTGGTTGTGGCCCCAGTTCTCAATATGCTTTGGTTAGAGGAAATGAATGATATGTCTAGGCTCCAGCTAGATATCAACGGGCGCGTTGTTGAAAACCAACCCCTTTTTTGCTGAGGAGGTAATTGAGGGCCCCTCACTCCACTATATTTTCACTTTTGATGCTGCTTGTTAGCTACCAACATGACCAATGAAGGAATTCGTGGATATAAAAACCTCTGCTTTCCAAGTACCGATACGGTGGAACACAATAAGTTTTCTTCTTCAGAAAAAAAATGTTGCAAGACCTAGATGTTGTATCTCCACTCGAGCATGTTCATTTTGGAGTCTAAAATCGTGCAGCTCCAAGCTCAACCTAACTATGGTTAGTCATAGTAAGAGTTAGCTTACTATTATACATTTATATAGCGAGAGTGCAAACATCTCAATCTAGACCAAACCGAATTGTAACCCCAGTGAAATCATCAGGTCACGTCAGCTTGCTGAATCACCATTCTGAACCTCCTCTGTTCTGTGTCTGAGAATATCTTACTCAAAGATGTTCATTCATTCGCTAATAATAGTACTGGAATTCTTCAGGCTGTCATTTGTTGGTATTTCTTATGACCAGAGATAAATTCAAAAGCGCACAGAATACTGCTGTAGCACTTCTTTTAAGAGTATTCCTAAGATTATCGAACACAAAGGAATGTGTGTGCAAATCTCAGTGGTCAATATCTTCCAGGGACACCATGCTTTAAGTGATTAGGAAGAGAGGGACTAACAGGTGTTCTAAATCTAGACGAAGTCAAGGTAAATTCTATAGTGCATTACCTTGTGCACAGGTTTCTTCCTGTATCCACAAGCTGCTCCAGCTTCCAGCACTGCTACGTACCCGAACGTGAAGGATTTCAATGGACGGATAAGGCTGCCACCACCTGCTGCCTACCTCTAAAGACCGTGGAGTACGTAATAAACAAAGCTAATTATTTGCCTAGACACCACGGCTATGCAGTAAATTACTACTTTAATCTAGTGCATAATTTTGGACAAAAGTACTCTAAGTCAATTTTAGAGCATTGATCCAGTAGACAGTAAGAATCTGACCTTCTAAGTCTAAGGAAATAAAACAAGTTGAGCAATCCTGTTGACTTACTTGAAAAAAAGCAATCCCATGTAGAGGTACACAATATTGAGTTGGTTCCGACAGCCTTGACACTCTACTCCTGATCACTCTGAACAACACTGGTGTAAACTTGGGGAAGACTTAGACTACTTGGAAGCCTTCTCCTTGTCCCTCACACTCTCTCTCTCCCTCTGATTTCTAGCATTATCGCTAATGCTAGACTTAACAATGGAGCTCCAATTCTAACTTGAAATGTATCTTGAAACGGGGGGAGAGGGGTCCTATTTATAGCCTTCAGTAGGTCAGCGCACAAAACTTGGTTCGGCTTGTTTGCATTTGTTACAACATCATGAAGAAGACATAAGTACTAACACTGGTAAATTCACACTAAGTCAGATGGAATTTCAAAAGAGCACATAATTACCATTATAGCATTTCACCCAGAAGTATTCTGAGCAACGTATTTATCCCAAAGGAAGGCATAGGCAATATTCAGGAATAGAAAAGTATTCTAAGGACTAATTCAAGGCAACACTACACAAATTGAAATAACTAAGTCTAAAATAGGGTCTGCATATAGAAACATGATGGTGGACACACACATCAGAATACTACTCCATTTTAAATACAAATAAGTGCTTAGCATATGGACAAGTCTAGTCCATATTGTATTTCCTAAATTAGTCTTGTGAGTATAAACATTATCTAGTCTAAACATGTTTTAGGACATAACTCCAGAGGCACCTACGCATTACCGATAGATGCCTTCTGAGTTCGTTTAATAAGCCAAAGTGCACCATCTTTAACAGGTGCTACTTCATACCCAAACGTGAAGGATTACAATGGACGAACAGGACTGCCACCACCTGCTGTCTACATCTATAGATCGTGAGGCACACTCGTGTTCATTGAAAGTGAATAACCCAGACACTATGATAAGAGTTGAGGTGCTCGATCTTTCGGTGAGGTGATAACTATCAATTTGGTGGAGTCGACCCTCACGATCCGACTACAAACGAACAGTTCGTGCGCCTTAGCAATCACAGAACCAACTCCGAATGGTTATTGACCTCGTCGGAACAGCAAGATCGACCGGATCACGAAGATCAATTCTTGCAAGCAATTGAAGAACAAGCAAGAACAAGATAGGAGAACTGAAACCTCTCAAAGGTGGTGTTCTCAAAAGGTGTCTAACAGGTGGTCATTGGATACAACTGTAGATCAGAAAGTTTGCATAAGAGCTAAACTATAACAAAAGAAAACTCAAGTGTTCTGGGTGGCAGCTAGACCTTTAAATAAGGTGGAGGATGATCAGGGGGTACTGGGGTCGTCCTCAAACCCTAGGACGCGCCCACATACGGGCCAATGGCCCAAGTTGAGATGACGTAGCACCTTCTATGTTAAAACAACAATTAGTGCTGACTCCAATATGATATAAAGATGGGACCAGATCCAGTCAAAAGTAGACTTCATGGGCTTTTCAAAATGTACTGAAACACCCAAATTGGATTCCATATGAAGTCGTGGCTTTTGTTGCAAGTTTAAACTTTTTTTGCAGTTCGAGTCCACCGTTTTTGAATTTTTCTATTGAAGTCCTCATCAGAGGATATGATGTCCACATCATCCTCTCCCACTTGAATTAGAGTCGTCCTCGACTCAAGTTCAAATTGCAAAAACCACCACTCCAATATGCCCTCCTAAAATCATGAAAGATGGAGGCCATGGAGGTATGTATGTGATCTCATCATCCTCCCCCACTTGATTTAGAGTCATCCTCGACTCAAGCACAGATTCAAAACCAACCATGCCACCGTGCCCTCTATAAATCTCAAAAGGTGGAGGCCACAGGGGTATGTATGTGATCTCATCATCCTCCCCCGCTTCATTTGGAGTCGTTCTCGACTCAAGTTCAGAACGCAAAACCGGCACTCCACCGTGCCCTCCAGAAATCATGAAAGGTGGCGGCCACAGGGGTATTCCAATGCGGTCAAGCGACGCAGCAAGGACATATAAGATCTCATCGTTCTCTCCTTCTTTGTAGCAAGCCGTTCTCGGCTTGATCCAGTGGTCGACAAAGTTGCTTGTGTTCATATTGGGATGAATAATGAACATAAAGTCAGGCCCGAACAAAACGTTCTCCTGTGTCTTAAGCTGCTCCTGTTGATAGGAAACAAAACTAAAGAAACATTGCAATCCATTGTTAGTGTTAGTGCACATCACTGTTTGATTCTGCTTGCGCATTTCAAAACTGTGTTTCAGATTAGAGCATATGATGACTTTAGAGACTAAAGAATATTCAATCTCATCATATATTTGCCCATTGCATAAAAAACATAGTAGCCCAAACATTTCAAACTACAATTCTGAAATAATTTCTTCTCCAAATAACCCAAGTTACAAGGAACATCAAATTCAATATAACCTAGTTGTTAAAGAAGATCTGAGCTCAAACTTTTTCTCGTTCATATGTGCAATGAAAAGGCCTATCCTCAACAGGTGTAGCCTCAACTGCAACATTTTGAACACCCTGCACTAGACGTGTTTTTGGGATGAAGGAAACTTGTGCACACAACTTAATACAATTATAGGACAAATGTGCATTACGCAACAAAGCATAAGTCATTGGAGGCTCAACTAAGCTTTGCAAAACACTAGGATGAACATTGGGCAATTGCAGTTCAGCACAAGCAGCATGAGAGGATCGAGATGTGGTGAAGGACTCACAGTGTGTTTCATTTTTCTTACTCTCTTAGAATATACTAGGCGCCACACAAGCATCATTATTTATTATTTCAGCAACTAGCTCAACATCCTCTTCAGTCTTATTCTCACTCTCCTGCACGATGTTAGGCATAAGACAAAAAACAAAAGAGTGCTCTCTATCTAGTTGTGTTGTTTTAGTAAAAGATATAGCATCACACAACTCCTCTTTATCACATTTTTCTTATGACAAAGGCATATTAGTAATACATTCCACAGATTGGTGATCTTGGTTATTCTTGCTTGTATCTTTGAATAATAAAAGTTAATTTTCAGTAATACAAGCAAGCAAAAACAAGTGCGAGATTGAGTAGTAGGTTCTAGAGATGAGCAAAATTTGGATTTCAGAATTGAGCCATTCATAAAACTACTTATTGTATCTTTTCGACATTCATTTAAGCCACCAAACAGAACACAAACCCTAAAGTCATGAAAGTATTCTTTAATAGTCATACTATCCAGCTTCAAGTTATCTAATTTGGTAAGCAAATGATTAGCATAAAATGCAGGAATAAAAACATCTCTAAAATGACATTTGAAGTCTTTTCAAGATTTTGAACTTTATTGTGCCTACAAATATATTTCCATTCAAGCAAAGCACTTTTCGTCAAAACACTTGAGGCAATGTAAATCTTTTCTTTTTCAGACAAGTCAGGTGCATCAAATTCTTTATCTACATTTAGTTCCCAATCAATGTATGCATAGGATCAAATTTCCCAGCAAAAGAAGGTATTGATGAACTACTTGTAGAATATTATCATTTACCTCTTGTTGAAGCATCCGCACATCTTGGTGGGGGTGTAAACCACCAGCTCTCTTTTTTTTAATTGTGCCTATCATGATTAGTAAACAGCAAAACAGATTGACAATGAGCTAGGTTATGTCCGACTTGGTTTCCCTAAAGCTTGCTCAACCAAGTTTTTACATGTTCTTACCAAACCAGCAGAGGTGATTTGCAACCAACGATGTCAACCTACGAAAATTGGTAGAGCGATTGTCAGGGACACAAACTCTATTTGCTGTAGAAATCTGTGGAGCTAGGGTAGTTTCACTTTGTAGCAAGGGTTAGGACAATCAATTTAGCAAATGCAATGTAAATAAGTGCTCAAAATATCAGTACAAGTTGCTGCAACAAGGTTAAAATGTAGCAAATGGTGCACTAAGAAAAATGTGACTTAATGCAAGCAACGGAAAGATTCTCACACCAAATACTAGGAGAGACACTAGTTGACTATGCAAGGCAGGGTACAAAGTTTCTACCCTAAATAGTATGCAACAACTAGTCTCAAACGATGAATGGATGTTCCTTATTTTTCAGATACTAGACATCAGAGCTCTTTTGTGATTGCGATGCGCTCAGGTGGAATTTTTTGTTTAGTGTGGATCCATTGGAAAGATAACATGGGGATCTTTTCAGATTATGCAAAAATATTACAAACAAACAACGGATCATGGAGATATGGTTGTTTTCTTCTGTAACAAAATCTGGTAACCGAATCTGTTATTTCTAATAAATTCAGATCTAGATTGATTTCGTCGATTGTGCCCTGATTCTAGAGGATTGTTTCCTGATTTTCCTTGATTGTTTCTTGATTTCGTGAGATCAAGGTTTCCGGATTTGTTTTTGATTCTTTCTTTCTTTTACAGATAGCATCCAAATTTTTGCCAAAGAAAAAGATTGTGTTTCGAATATGGAAAGTTGAATAAGTTAATTATGGAAAGTAAATATATGGTTGAAACATCAACTCTGACCGACGCAACGCAGCACGAACTCAACAAAGCAAAATAATAAAAAAAAAGATGCAAAGGCTAAAAGGTCTAGGACAGCGGGAACGAATCAAATATTTTTTTTGGCTTTTATGTAGACAGTAGGAATATGAATTAAACTACAAATGAGAGGGAATAAATCTCACCGAGCAACCTAGAAGCTGATACCACTTGATAAGAGTTGAGGTGCCTGATCTTTCGGTGAGGTGATAACTATCGATTTGGTGGAGTCAACCCTCACGATTTGACTACAAACGAACAGGTCGTATGTGCCTTAGCAATCGCAGAACCAACTCTGAATGGTTATTGACCTCACCGAGATAGCAAGATCAACCTGATCACGAAGGTCAATTCCTGCAAGCAATCGAAGAACAAGCAAGAACAAAATAGGCAAACTGAAATCTCTCAAAGGTGAGGTTCTCAAAAGCTGTCTAACAAGTAGTCGTTGGACACAACTGAAGATCAGAAAGTTTGCATAAGAGCTAAACTATAACAAAAAAAACCCTAGAATGCGCGCCAAATGGGCTCAACTTGATACACGGGCTAACGGCCTAAGTTGAGGTGATGCAGCACCTTCTGTATCAAAATGATGATTAGTGCTGACTCCAATATGGTATAAAAATGGGACCAGATCTGTTCGAAAGTAGACTTCATGGGCTTTTCAGAATGTACTTAAACACCCAAATTGGATTCCATATGAAGTCGTGGCTTCTGTTGCAAGTTTGCACTTTTCTACAGTCCGAATCCACCGTTCGTGAATTTTTCCATTGAAGTCCTCAACAGAGGATATGATGTCCATATCACACCATATCCACATTATCCAACTATACTCTAATCCTCCTAGACAGCAGATCCAGGACCAAAGCATACTAAACAGCACATTGAACCGATGCCATGGCATAGACACCTAAACTTGCATTGACTAATATAATAAGTAGGTTCTACTTAATATAATCTTACTTAGATCTATGACAAATACATCAAACAAGAATAACTTGCCTATAAAGATAAATATAACTATACTAAAGGAGACATAACAAAAGGAAACTATATCTTTATTCATGATCAAAGTCAACATAAAAGGAAAAGAAACATGAGAAGAATACTCACTAGCTTGTCCAAGATGACTTAGGATCTATGGAGGGACTTCTCCAGCCTAATAGAGTATGAGTGGAAAATCTGAAATTATGGTGTGTGTAAGTGGGGAATGTGGGGTCCTATTTATAGCCTCTCTAAGTTGTTTCACTGGCCGAGCCACTGTAGAAATCTTCAAAATGTGCGGGAGAGTCAACTCGTGGAGGCCGCCTGAAAATGGTGTCAACAGCTGGTCAGTCGACCGTGCAGTTGGGCCTCCCGGGTCCATCTTCGGGTGGGTCCTCCTCTAGTGGGTCTTGTGCGAATATGCTTTCTAGCTCCAAAGGTTGACTTCTACCGCATGGCTTCGTCTGATTCATTGGTTCATTGCTTTTGCCATTTTAGGTCATTTCCCACTTCATAAAGTTTATTTTCACCTGCATACACATTTTCTCCAAGTAAAAGTGGAACTACATTATTTGAAATAAAATACATGTAAGGAATGCTAAGTCTTTGTTTTTTCCAAGGTTCATTAGTGGTATAAGTGGTACTAAAGGTGTGCAAACAAAATCCCCCAAACTAAACTTTTGCTCGTCCCGAGCAAAAGAATAAGACTTAGCCTCAGTGGATCAAGAGTTGCTAGTATATCAAATTCTTAACCTGTATCACGCCTATAATATAGACACTCTACCTAGTATGAATAAGTTGGCAATAATACTCACCTTTTCATCTTAGTCCTATGGGGCTTCTAGCTTCTCCTTGTCTTGAGCGGTTGAGAGATAGAACGTCTCCAGAGTGTACATTTCTCTTATTCCTTGCTTGGCTTGATTTACCCATTTTTTTCAAAGTAAAAACATGTTCCTCGAGTGATACTCTCGAATCGCTCAATGTGTTTAATTCCTCACCAAAGGCTCTGACTTGCCTTTCTTTTCCTACTTCTAAATAAGGCTTTACATGGAGCTCATGGTAGGAGGTATGAGAGGCATACTTGTTTCACTTCTTTTGTTAAGTAAAAAAATCAGACCTATGGAGATAGCAAGTCATACTCTATGATCAAGATGTACAAGTGTATGGATATGTGGAAGTGGTGATGGATATGATTATTTTCTTCTAGTGACTCCTCTTCCCTTTATCTCTTCGAGATCATGCATATAATTTTTCTCTTTTTTCATGCTATTCTCGGCATCTTTTTCTTTTTCTTTTTGTATAGCCACGTATCTTGACTCGAACAGGGATAGAGAACAAATCACCAAAATTGAAACGAGCCTATCTTTATTTGAATGGTGGTGGATGGTCATGTCCAAATGAACATGATGTTTATGTGAATCTTGATCATTGTGAGCACGGTGAGCATCTCACTAAGGTCACAACAATTTGAAAATGCTCAAAGCAAAACTAAGTAGCATGTATGGAAGGATACTTGCTAATAATGCATCACTTATGGCTGTGGTAGGAGTTTTTATCATTGAGATACATAAGGGTTTTGATTTTCAAAAACAATCACTCTAGGATTAAGCCTTGCTTGGAACAAGATCATGTTATCTCTATTTTACCATGTCTTATCTCACAACAACCTAGACTTCGATCATTCTTTATGCTACCCACAAGGTTTAGGATCATGGTGAATTCTATAGCCAATAGTACTCAATATTTCAGGAAAATGCTAGATTGTAAACTTGGCACATGAGAAGGATAATATAGAGCAACTATTCATCATTTCCAGATTAAAGACTAAGGCATTCTTACAACTCATTAGAAAATAAGCAAAAAAAACATAAGCAAGTTTTTTTTTCTATTATTGGATTTTTGGTTTTTAAACATACAGAGTTTTTTTTCTATGCGAAAATAAAATGAAAGTTGGGAAGATACAAGTTACCTCAGAGTGGGGGGTTCTCCCCCAAGCTAGCTCCTTCCTCATTGCCCTTGGCTAGGATCAAATACTCTCCCACGGAAGTAAGCCCTCCGCTCATCCTTGCTGCAGCGTCATGTCGAGGGTGTTGAATCCCGCGTCGGTGCTCATGATGTCCTACTGCAGTGTGTGCTGCATCTCTTCCATTCGAAGATCAATTTCCTTAATCCTTTGGTTCAGCCTCGCCAACTCTTTGCCATAGTCATAGGAACTATAAGCTGAGGATCGACGATGCATCCCCATATGAGGAGGGAGATCACTCGAACTAGATGAGAAGTCAGGCTGCCTCCAAGCTTCATCCGGTGCCTCGGGCCTTGTCGATGTTTCTTCTCCATGATATGGAGACGGTTGAGTCCAGCCAGGGGCATCCCCAGACGTTTTCCATGTCGTCTGCTCAGTTGTGCTTTGTCCATTCGCCATTTGTGATCGACTTCTTGTCAATCTGGATGAATTAGAACTCCTTTGAGCCGATCGATAGGCTCCAAAATAAAGGTTTGCTCGTAGAAATTATACAAACAAAGATTTAGAATTGGCATCTCAATTTTGGTTGTATATAATGGTAAGTAAAAGATAAGGTTTTCAGTAGGACTATATTTTATAGTCTGCCCTTGTACAAGGAAGTCTTATATGATAAAAGTGCGAGACTCTTCTAGTTTAATAAGATGCCCATGTTCTAGTGCCCCTACTTTCCTTGCAATGGGATGTATCAAAGATGCACTTTATTGGTCCTTTCATCCTAAAATTTTCTAACTATTGTTTTATCTTGATCCTTACAGGTTAAACTTTAATTCTAGGAACCATGGCAAAAAGGAGTTTCAATTTATTTGTACGAACAATCCTAAGATTCTCTCTAGCAAACATTGTCATGGCTAGCCATTTATGCATAAGTCGAAGTGTGGGGCGATGAATATCATTATTGCGCGTCTTCAGCATTATCTCTAGTAGTTATTTCTAGTGAAAATGTATTCCTATTGAATTCTTTAGTAACTAGATCAAGGTCTGTGACACATTTTAGGACTGAAACCGAGGAGTCGGTTCAGGTCTCCCCAAAGAACCTTATAGTTCTTTGCGAAAAGATGAAAGAGATTCCGTCCCCGTCCCCCATAAGTTTGCAAAGGAATTGGACGGTCGAAAGGCGTGAGCCTACCTCATCCACTAGCACAAACTTATGCCATCCTAGTACTTTCAAAATTAAAGCGAATTTGGTGTCCGTACCAATTTTCTGCTGTAACTCAGGATCGTACGCTCACGTAGGAGCATAGAAATGGTTCTTGATCATGTTGTAGGCTTAGCGTTTGTGGTTGTTGATGAGGTCAAGGTTGTCATCCGTGTAAAGCGCGAAGCGATCGCCTTCCATGGCCGGAGATGATGGTGCATCGTAGGCTTGAATTGAACTCGGGCTTCCCTTGCTAGAGCGCCCTCTTGTGATGGTTCATCCTTGCACAAAAGGTTAGTACGAAGAGGACTTAGACGAGAAAAAATGAATGAGTGGGTGACCGCCCAAGTGTGAGGCAGGACTAAGACTCTAAGGAACCCTGCAAAATGCAAAAATGGAAGACTTCTCTTCTGAACTCAAGGTGACAAGTGTGTGTGAGAGCTCAAATGAGTGGAAGTGAAACTGAGTGAGTGAAGAGCCTTACCCTCACCCCTTCTCTTATAGAGGGAGCTCCTCTGCCCGTTACTTGCACGCAACTGATCTTTTACCATGTCCACCATGAATATTCCAGCCGTTAGAAGCGGTAACGAAGTGTGGGCACTAACAGACAATAATTAGGGTCAGCCGACCTGGCAGTAGAGCCATGCATCATTTACAGTGTTCTCTCCCTTGGCCAGAACCTTCCAATGGTCCAGTGGGCCCCATTTACAGTGGTAAATGCATCAAATAAAAGTTTGAGGCCCAGGATTGGAATTTCAAAGATAAATCTTCATGCAGTGATTATGGAAGATTGAATATAATTTGAAAAATTCAGATATCCTAATGCAATGAGAAATTCAAATTTGGAAATTTAAATATGCAATTTGGAAATTAAACATGAGATAACTACTGAATCTGCTTTCGGCGAGGACATGTCTTTTTAGGTCCGACAAGAGGGACCTTTTCCCAAAATTTTAATTCGAGGACGATTTGGGTTGCCACGAGATCCTCCCATTTTCAACAATGCGACATGAAGTAGCATGCTGAGCGAGTTGGGTTTCTATCATTTTATTAAAGCTATGCTGACTATTCATGGTAGATGAGAAAGTCTCTAACTTAGCATTGATGCTTTCTAAAATCTTGTCATTAGTGTCAAGCCTTTTGGCAACGGTTTCATTAATTTTACCTTGGCCTAAGACAAGATCTTTCAAAGAAGGTTAGCTGGAATTGAAAGTCTTTGAGTTGCCCTTGTTACCTCTTTAGTAGTAGGGTCATGGTTGATGTCATCCTTGCCCTCCTTGTGGACGATACCCGTAGTTGTTGTTGTTGTTGTTCATCCAGCACACATCTTCACGGGTCTCAAGGCAGTTGTCTCCTTAGTGTACAGTGTTGCCATAGACCTCACACATCATGCGAGCATCTAAGGCTTGGATGGACCCCATCTCTATGGTGTTGTCGAGGCACTTCAAAAGGAGGGTCCATGTTCACAGCTAGCATATCAACTTTTTTTAACACTATGCATACCTCACTTCTTGGGCTGAAGTTGGTCATTGCTCCATCCTTAATTTGCCACCATATTTTCGATCAGGCTCATTGACTTGGCGACGGTGAGTGAGAAGAAAGCACCTCCAACAATAGCATGGATGTGGTCATGGGCTGAGATCGTTTGTCTGTTGTAGAAGTTCTGGATCAGGAGCCAGTCATCCATTCTGTGGTGTGGGTAGGCCAGAATGTACTCCTAGAAGCGCTCCCATGCATCAGGAATTGACTCATCAGTTGCTTGCTGAAAACTTGAAATCCTTCCTTGAAGAGCGTTCGTCTTGCCCATCGAGGAGAGCTTCACGAGGAACACATTTGAACACTACTCCATGTTGTCCACAACACTTCTGTTGGTGTAGAACCATTGTTTCACCCTCCCCAACAGGGAGAAGGCGAACAGTCGGAGTCAGATGGAACCTGGGGTGACTCCCTTGATGGTGATGGTGTTGCAGAGCTCCAATAACTATTGTAGGTGGGCACTTGCGTCCTCATTAGCCTTCTTGCAGAACGGGATAGCTTGCACCTTACTGATAAGTAGTCTTGATCTCAATATTGGCATCTCCGGTGCTGAAAGTGGGTCGTGTAAGTATGTTAGTAGCGGAAGGAGTTGAAAACTCACAGAGTGTCTTCTGGGCCATCTCTTTGTTGCTTGATGAGGTTCAAAGGTCACAATTGCTGACGGATCTTCTAGGATGTCGAGACTCCAGGTCGAACATTCCTTTGTAGAGCTTTATGATTATTAGTGAAGTTCTTGCGCAAATCGACCTATTCACACACTATTATGTTTTCACACAAAGGAGAAAACATACAAGATAAGCCTGCTAGGACAAAGTCACTCAATAGGGTAGAATTTTAAACTAGCCTAGAATAAATTTCTTCCTAAATATCATTGCCTTCCATGGCAATGGCGTCAGAAATACTTTTGCTGGCATTCATTACATCATCGTGAAGATGACATTAGTACTAGCTAATGATAAATTCACACTAAGTAAGATAGGATTCCGAAAGTGCACGGAATTACCATTATAGCATTTCACCCAGTAGTATTCTAAGATATCGTATTTATTCCAAAGGAGGGAGCCCATGGGGTTGTCTAAAGGTAGGTCGGCCAACCTGTAGGGTCGGCTGACCTGGTGTGGGCCTGCTTGCCATCTCTTCTGGCCCACTGTCCAACAAGGCAATCTCTAGTCTTTTATTTGCGGAAATTCTTTTCTATCTTTTGCGATTTTGCAATTTGGCCCTTCTTCTATTCCCAAACTCCAAAAAATATGGATAATTCATTTCTGCATACAAGACTTCACGAAACTTGTGGCAAATATTAGAAATAAATCCTATCACTAAGTTTGGTGTTGGATTTCTTTATTTTATGCACAAATGTGACGGTAAATGTTGAGTTTAATGACCACCAACAGCATTGTAGTCCGAGCCAATCTTCCTCCTATCGGCTTGGTGGCATGGTTCTCTCAAGTACTGCCACTGCCACTCGATGCGAACTCATAACACCGGGATCGGCCTACCGATTCCGACTAAGCTTGATCTGCTGGGAAACCAAGAAGGGCGGAAAAAAATTGCATTCACTAGCAGATGAATCACACATTCTAGAGGACCAGAGATCCATCCATGCTGCTGCTAATAGACCGGCCCCGGTTCACGCATAGCGTGCACACGCAAGGCCTGTGCCATCCCCTTGACTAGCCTCATCATTGTAGCACAATCTAACGCATCTTCCCTGCTGCCTACCAGCGTGCCTAGGATATAAATAAAGCAGCTGGAACAGATGTTTGCGGGTGTGGCACCACCAAGGTTCACCCACCAGCAACCGAGATGTGCGCATCGGACGCGTGTGTGAATCTTGATGATGCTGCGTCAGCAACGAGTGGGCTAACACGAGGCTGTGATACTCTCAGGATGAGTGGCTGACACTGATTGCCAAGCTTTACGTATTAATTCATTCACTACTAATAGTTCTAGAATTCTTGGGCCGACCATTGTTGTAACATGGCATTATCCTAATGACATGTTAAGATGCATAAGTCATTCTCATGAGCATCATTTAGCGCAAGCATATCATGAGCATTTCAGTTCAAAATTCAAATTTGAATCAATTTAAACCCATGCATGTGAAGCAACTCAAAAATTTTGAGTACAACTTGACCCAATCATAAATGAGAGAAAGTTCAGATCGAGAAAATCTAGAAAAAAGGAAAACATCATGACCCCACAAATTGTTGTCTCTTCTTCCTCCTCCAAACAAGGTTCTGATAATGGAGGCCACGCACCCAATGGTGCGGCAGCCCCTCTTCCACTCGTTTGCATGTCTTTTGGTTCTGTTGGGACCTTCTCTCGCTGCCCACAGTTCCCATCATCATTCCCGTCAAGTTTGCCATCTATCCCCTCCTCAAAATTGGCGAGATTTCACCCTTTTCCCTTCATTCCACCATTAATGACCTCCACGTTGAAAACCAATATTTGACTCTCAAGTCTAAAGGGTATCCAAGTGACAACCAACATAGTGGTAGGGGTTTAGTATTAACTATTTCCACAAGTGTTGGCTAAATGATGCATGCAGGTGATTATTACTTCGAAGTGAGGAAAAGCACAAGCAACTAAGCGTGGAAATCAACAATACAATATGAGAAAATATACCAACATGACAAAAGTTAACAAATCGACGAATCCCAAGGTGCCATGTGTGTAAGCTTCATGACCATTTAAATCCCCTAAAAGGTATTGATGTGTATGTAGTTCTCGATTTTCCATTCGGTCGTGGTAACTCTTAATTTGGTAGAGATACGACACACAATCGATCCAACATCAAATCAATACGATTCAAACCACGCAATCGCAGCACCACTTCTCCTCTGGTTATTAACCATGCACACACGATTGGCCTTGCGAAAAAGGCTAATCCCAACCTACGAATTGAAGAACACAAGCAAGAACGCAACTCAATTGCGAAATCTGAGTTAAACTCACGAAGTTGGAATTCCAACAAATTGTCGAACAGTGAAATGCTTGAGAAGACTAAGCAAAAACCTCCTCCAAAAGGCGGCGGCTACTGATTATATAGAGTTTAGGGCATCTTTAGGGGCAAACCGTAATACTAATGACCTAACAAAGATACTGGTATGGCAGGGGCTGATCCCGATCTTTCGATGAGAGGAGGATAGCTTCGATTTGGGGTGGATTCGACGTTGGCTGTCCGACTACAACAACCAACAGGGTTGCTGCGCCTTAGCAACAGGTACACCGGCTCCGATTTGTTGTTGTTCTTGCTGTGCCAAGAACAACCTTGAACCTGCGAGCAATCGAGAACAAGCAAAAACAAGATGAACAGGTAGACAACTCATAGATCTGGATATAATCACGAAATTGGGGTTTGGAATCAAGCAAATCGGGTGATCTCGTCGACACACGCGTTTACAAGAAAGTAGCTAAGGCTAAACTTGCATCCGAACAAAACCCACCCTCAAATGACGGCTGCCACAGGTTTATATAGTGGGAAGACGTCCTGGAGGCGTGGGGGGACTCAAACCCTAACTTAGAGAGGGCCCCTAATGGGCTAAACTGGATACAATGGGCCTCAGCCTAAGACTAGAGGTCCGAACGCCTTTCTGACGATTTTGATCACGTCTAGAGGAGTTTGAAGCTGAGATTGGACCCATCTGAAAGTAGACTTTGAGATCTTTCCTATGAGTACTCATTTGCCTTCAACAACATCCGGAGTGAAAAGTTATGACCAAAACAATCCAGCCCTGATTGATGATCCGATCCTGCTTTATGGTCCTGGTGCTCCTCCCATGTTCCTAATCATAACAAAATCACCACAAGGATTTAGTAGTACCCCATTCTGAGAAGAACTACTATAGACAGTGAGAAATGACTTGACCTGATAATTAAGTTGACGCGCTCGAGCTCGTGTCATGGGTCCTTTTTGCGCAATTGGTTTGGTTGTCTGTGGAAGTGATGTCCTCATCATCCTCCCATTCTTGCATTTGAGTCGTCCTCGACTCAAAGTCGTCATCTTCTCCCATGTAAAGCTTCAAATCTGAAATGTTAAAAGTGGAGCAAACCCCAAAATCTGCAGGGAGCTCAAGTTTGTATGCATTGTCATTAATCCTTTCTAAAACTTTGTAAGGACCAGCAGCTCTAGGCAACAACTTAGATTTCCTTAAATCAGGAAACCTATCCTTTCTCAAATGTAACCAAACCAGATCACCAGGTTCAAAAGTGACATGTTTCTTGCCCTTACTGCCAACAAGTTTG